>JAEMOT010002538.1:394061-422033 GCA_019297695.1 Apostasia ramifera | reverse complement strand
TCATTACATAATAATTTATTTTGAATGAAAACAAGCAATTGTGTGAGTATTTAATTAGTTTTTTTTGTATTTGAAGAGAATATATGCAATTTGACTTTGATCTTGTCTATACGAAGATATTTTAACATAATACTTTTAATACATGACTATTATTTACTATATCGATGTATTTCTGTTGAAAATAGATATTTGGCGATCTATCAGGGACATTTGATTGTGTTTTAATCAAATACAGGCAATTACACATCTTTTTAATAGTATATTGATCAAGGTTAAGTGAAAAGACACTTTTAGAGTCTGATTTACGATATATCAATATATTTGAATTGAATTGCGATATTTTTACTTGTATTCTTTGCATTAACGTTGAATTCAAGTGGAGTACAAGCATTTAGAATACGAATCATTGCATAATAAGTTATTTTGAATGAAAACAAGCGATTGTGTGAGTATTTAATTAATTTTTATTGTATTTGAAGAAAACATACATAATTTGACTTTGATCTTATCTATATGAAGGTATTTTAATAACTAATATTTGCTATATTGATATATTTCAATCGAAAACTGAAATTTGACAATCTATTAGGGACATTTGATCGAGTTTTTATGTAATACCTACAATTAGACATTTTTTATCAGTATATCGTTCAATTTTAAGAGAATATGAACTTTTAGGGACTGATTCATGATATATCAATATATTTGAATTGAATAGTGAAGTTTTTACTGATATTCATTTTATTACGTTTAATTTAAGTGGAATACAAGCATTTACTGTACGATTTATTACATAATAAGTTATTTTAACTGAATGCTAGCTATTATATGAGTATTCAATTACTTTTTATTTTTTTTGAAGAGAATACAAGCAATTTGACTTTGATTTTATCAATATGAAAGCATTTTAACATAATACTTTTAATACATGAATATTATTTATTATATCGATGTATTTCTGCTGAAAATAGATATTTGGTGATCTATCAGGGACATTTGAATGCGTTTTAATGTAGTACCGATAATTACATATTTTTTTAATGGTATATTGATCAAGGTTAAGCGAAAAGACCCTTTTAGAGACTTATTTATGATATATCAATATATTTGAATTGAATTGCGACGTTTTTACAAATATTCTTTACATTAACGTTGAATTCAAGTGGAGTACAATCATTTAGAATATGATTCATTGTATAACAATTTAATTTGAATGAAAACAAGCAATTGTGTAAGTATTTAATTAGTTTTTATTGTATTTGAAGAGAATATATGAAATTTGACTTTGATCTTGTCTATATGAAGGCATTTTAACATATTACTCTTAATACATGACTATTATTTATTATATCGATGTATTTCTGTTGAAAATAGATATTTGACGATCTATCAGGGATATTTGATTGCGTTTTAATCAAATACAAGTAATTACACATCTTTTTAAGAGTATATTGATCAAGGTTAAGCAAAAAGACACTTTTAGAGACTGATTTATGATATATCAATATATTTGAATTGAATTACGACATTTTTACTCGTATTTTTTGCATTAACGTTGAATTCAAGTGGAGTACAAGTATTTAGAATACGATTCATTGCATAAAAAGTTATTTTGAATGAAAACAAGCAATTGTGTGAGTATTTAATTAGTTTTATTATTTTTTTGAAGAGAATACAAGCAATTTGACTTTGATTTTATCTATATGAAGGTATTTTAACATAATACTCTTAATACATGACTATTATTCGCTATATCTTTGTATTTCTGTTGAAAATAGATATTTAGCGATATATTAGGGACATTTGACTGGGTTTTAATCCAATAACGATAATTACACATCTGTTTAATTGTATATTGATCAAGGTTAAGCGAAAAAACACTTTTAGAGACTGATTTATGATATATCAATATATTTGAATTGAATTGCGATGTTTTTTCAGATATTCTTTGCATTAACATTGAATTAAAGTGGAGTACAAGCATTTAGAGTACGATTCATTGCATAATAAGTTATTTAAATTGAATACAAGCAATTGTGTGAGTATTCAATTAGTTTTTATCATATTTGAAGAAGAATATATATGCAATTTGACTTTGATCTTTTCTGTGTGAAGGCATTTTAACATATTACTCTTAATACATGATTATTATTTACTATATCGATCAATTTCTGTTGAAAATAGATATTTGGCGATCTATCAGGGACGTTTGATTGTCTTTAATCTAATACAAGCAATTACACATTTTTTTAATAGTATATTGATCAAGGTTAAGTGAAAAGACACTATTAGGGACTGATTTATTATATATCAATATATTTGAATTGAATTACGTTGTTTTTACTCTTATTCTTTGCATTAACGTTGAATTCAAGTGGAGTAAAGCATTTAGAATACTATTCATTGCATAATAATCTATTTTGACTGAAAACAAGCAATTGTGTGAGTATTCAATTAGTTTTTATTTTATTTGAGGAGAATACAGGTATTTTAATTATGTGAAGTACAAGCATTTAGAATACTATTCATTGCATAATAATCTATTTTGACTGAAAACAAGCAATTATGTGAGTATTCAATTAGTTTTTATTATATTTGAAGAGAATATATGCAATTTGATTTTGATCTTATCTATATGAAGGTATTTTAACATAATACTCTTAGTACATGACTATTATTTACTATATCGATGTATTTCTGTTGAAAATAGATATTTGGCGATCTATCAGGGACATTTGATTGCGTCTTAATCAAATACAGGCAATTACACATCTTTTTAAGAGTATATTGATCAATGTAAAGCGAAAAGACACTTTAAGAGACTGATTTATGATATATCAATATATTTGAATTGAATTACAACGTTTTTACTCGTATTCGTTGTATTAACGTTGAATTCAAGTGGAGTACATGCATTTAGAATACGATTCTTTGCATAATAAGTTATTTTGAATGAAAACAAGCAATTGTGTGAGTATTTAATTAGTTTTTATTGTATTTGAAGAAAACATACATAATTTGACTTTGATCTTATCTATATGAGGTATTTTAATAACTAATATTTGCTATATTGATATATTTCAATCGAAAACTAAAATTTGGCAATCTATTAGGGACATTTGATCGAGTTTTTATGTAATACCTACAATTAGACATCTTTTTATCAGTATATCGTTCAATTTTAAGAGAATATGAAATTTTAGAGATTGATTCATGATATATCATTATATTTGAATTGAATAGTGAAGTTTTTACTGATATTCATTTTATTACGTTGAATTTTAGTGGAATACAAGCATTTACAGTACGATTTATCATATAATAAGTTATTTTAACTGAATGCTAGCTATTATATGAGTATTTAATTACTTTTTATTTTATTTGAAGAGAATACAAGCAATTTGACTTTGAATTTATCTATATGAAGGTATTTTAACATAATACTCTTAATACATGACTATTATTTATTATATCGATGTATTTCTGTTGAAAATAGATATTTGGCGATCTATCAGGGATATTTGAGTGCGTTTTAATCTAATACTGATAATTACACATCTTTTTAATGGTATATTGATCAAGGTCAAGCGAAAAGACACTTTTAGAGACTTATTTATGATATATCAATATATTTGAATTGAATTGCGACATTTTTACAGATATTCTTTGCATTAACATTGAATTAAAGTGGAGTACAAGCATTTAGAGCACGATTTATTACATAATAAGTTATTTAGACTGAATACAAGCAACTGTGTGAGTATTCAATTAGTTTTTATCATATTTGAAGAGAATATATGCAATTTGACTTTGATCTTTTCTATATGAAGGCATTTTAACAAATTACTCTTAATACATAATTATTATTTACTATATCGATATATTTCTGTTGAAAATAGATATTTGGCGATCTATCAGGGACATTTGATTGCGTTTTAATCTAATACAAGCAATTACACATCTTTTTAATAGTATATTGATCAAGGTTAAGCGAAAAGACACTTTTAGGGACTGATTTATTATATATCAATATATTTGAATTGAATTACGATGTTTTTACTCTTATTCTTTGCGTTAACGTTGAATTCAAGTGGAGTACAAGCATTTAGAATACGATTCATTGCATAATAACTTATTTTAAATGAAAACAAGTAATTGTGTGAGTATTTAATTACTTTTTATTGTATTTGAAGAGAATATATGCAATTTTACTTTGATCTTGTCTATATGGAGAAATTTTAACATAATACTCTTAATACATGACTATTTTTTACTATATCGATGTATTTCTGTTGAAAATAGATATTTGGCGATCTATTAGGGATATTTGATAGAGTTTTAATCTAATACAGGCAATTACACATCTTTTTAATAGTACATTGATCAAGGTTAAGCGAAAAGACACTTTTAGAGACTGATTTATGATATATCTATATATTTGTATTGAATTGCGACATTTTTACTCGTTTTCTTTGCATTAACGTTAAATGCAAGTGGAGTACAATCATTTAGAATATGATTCATTACGTAATAATCTATTTTGACTGAAAACAAGCAATTGTGTGAGTATTCAATTAGTTTTTATTTTATTTGAAGAGAATACATGCAATTTGACTTTGATTTCGTCTATGTAATGGCATTTTAACATAATACTCTTAATATATGACTATTATTCGCTATATTTTTGTATTTCTATTGAAAATAGATATTTAGCGATGTATTAGGGACATTTGACTGGGTTTTAATCTAATACCGATAATTACACATCTGTTTAATGATATCTTGATCAAGGTTAAGCGAAAAGACACTTTTAGAGACTGATTTATGATATATCATTATATTTGAATTGAATTGCGACGTGTTTACTGATATTCTTTGCATTAATGCTGAATTAAAGTGAATTACAAGCATTTAAAGCACGATTCATTGGATAATAAGTTATTTTAACTGAATATACAAGCAATTTTGTGAGTATTCAATTAGTTTTTATTTTATTTGAAGAGAATATTTGTAATTTGACTTTGATCTTGTCTATACGAAGGCATTTTAACATAATACTTTTAATACATGACTATTATTTACTATATCGATGTATTTCTGTTGAAAATAGATATTTGGCGATCTATCAGGGACATTTGATTGCGTTTTAATCAAATAAAGACAATTACACATCTTTTTAATAGTATATTGATCAAGGTTAAGCGAAAAGACAACTTTAGAGACTGATTAATGATATATCAATATATTTGAATTGAATTACGATGTTTTTACTCTTATTCATTTTATTAACGTTGAATTCAAGTGGAGTTTAGAATACGATTCATTGCAAAATAAGTTATTTTGATTGAAAACAAGCAATTGTGTGAGTATTTAATTAGTTTTTATTGTTTTTGAAGAAAACATACATAATTTGACTTTGATCTTATCTATATGAAGGTATTTTAAAAACTAATATTTGCTATATTGATATATTTCAATTGAAAACTGAAATTTGGCAATCTATTAGAGACATTTGATCGAGTTTTTATGTAATACATACAATTAGACATCTTTTTATCAGTATATCATTCAATTTTTAGAGAATATGAACTTTTAGAGACCGATTCATGATATATCAATATAGTTGAATTGAATAGTGAAATTTTTACTTATATTCATTTTATTACGTTGAATTTAAGTGGAATACAAGCATTTACAGTACGGTTTATTAAATAATAAGTTATTTTAACTGAATGCTAGCTATTATATGAGTATTCAATTACTTTTTTTTTTATTTGAAGAGAATACAAGCAATTTGACTTTAATTTTTCTATATGAAGGCATTTTAATATAATACTCTTAATACATGACTATTATTTGCTATATCGATGTATTTCTATTGAAAATAGATATTTGGCGATATTTTAATGGAATACTCTGATTACGCACCTGATGCTTGCTATAATAATGTATTTCAATCTAAAATTGATATTTGACAGTCTATTAGGGACATTTGACTGAATTTTAATGTAATACCAACAATTACACATCTTGTTATTCGTATATCGATCATGTTTAAGAAAAGGCGTTATTTTTGAGACTGATTTAAGACAAATCAATAAATTTGAGTTAAATAGTGATATTTTTTCAGCTATTCATTGTATTACATTGAGTTCAAGTGAAATACAAGCATTTAGAGTATAATTCATTACATAATAAGTTATTTTAACTGAATGTTTGCCATAATATAAGTATTTAGTAACTTTTTATTTTATTTGAAGAGAATACAAGTAATTTGACTTTGATCTTGTCTATATGAAGGCATTTTAATATAATACTTTGATTACACGATTAATATTTGCTATATCGATGTATTTCTACCAAAAATAGATATTTGGTGATCTATGAGTGACATTTGATTGAGTTTTAATGTAATACCGACAGTTATACCTCTTTTTAATAGTATATCGATCAAGTTTAAACCAAGGAAAACTTTAGAGACAATTTATGAAATATTAATATATTTGAATTTAGTAGAGTTGTTTTTACTAATATTTAGAGCATTACATTGAATTCAAATAGAATACAAATATTTAGAGTATTATTCATAACATAATAAGTTATTTTAATTGAATGCTAGCCATTATATGATTATTCAAAATCTTTTTATTATATTTGAAAAGAATATAAGTAATTTTACTTTGATCTTATTTATATGAAGGTATTTTAATATAATAAATTGAATACAAGATTAATAATTGCTATACCAACATATTTTAGTTGAAAATAGATATTTGGCAATCTATTAAGGACATGTGATTGCGTTTTAATCTAATATCGATAATTACACATCTTTTTAATGGTATATCGATCAAGGTTAAGCAAATATGCACTTTGAGAGATTGATTTATGATATATTAATATATTTTTATTGAATAGCAATATTTTTACTAATATTCATTGCACTAACTTTGAACTCAAGTGGACTACAAGCATTTAGAGCATGATTCATTGAATAATAAATTATTTTAAATGAATATACAAGCAATTGTGTGAGTATTCAATTAGTTTTTATTTTATTTGAAGAGAATATATGTAATTTAACATTGCTCTTGTCTATATGAAGTTATTTTAACATAATACTCTTAATACATGACTATTATTTTGCTTCATCGATGTATTTCTGTTCAAAATAGATATTTGGCGATCTATCAGGGACATTTGATTGTGTTTTAATCTAATACCGGCAATTACACATCTTTTTAATAGTATATTGATCAAGGTTAAGCGAAAAGACCCTTTTAGAGATTAATTTATGATATATCAATATATTTGAATTGAATTGTGACATTTTTACTGGTATTCTTTGCATTAACGTTGAATTCAAGTGGAGTACAAGCATTTAGAATACTATTTATTGCATAATAAGTTATTTTGACTGAAAACAAGCAATTGTGTGAGTATTCAATTAATTTTTATTTTATTTGAAGAGAATACAAGCAATTTGACTTTGATTTTGTCTATATGAAGGTATTTTAACATAATACTCTTAATACATGACTATTATTCGCTATATCTATGTTTTTCTGTTGAAAATAGATATTTGGCGATGTATTAGGACATTTGATTGGGTTTTAATCCAATACCGATAATTACACATCTGTTTAATGGTATATTGATCAAGGTTAAGCGAAAAGGCACTTTTAGAGACTGATTTATGATATATCATTATATTTGAATTGAATTGCAACATTTTTACTGGTATTTTCTTTGCATTAACGTTGAATTCAAGTGGAGTACAAGCATTTAGAATACTATTTATTGCATAATAAGTTATTTAAACTGAATACAAGAAATTATGTGAGTATTTAATTAGTTTTTATTTTATTTGAAGAGAATACAAGTAATTTGACTTTGATCTTGTCTATATGAAGATATTTTAATATAATACTCTTAATACATGACTATTATTCGCTATATCTATATTTTTCTGTTGAAAATAGATATTTGGCGATGTATTAGGGACATTTGATTGGGTTTTAATCCAATACCGATAATTACACATCTATTTAATGGTATATTGATCAAGGTTAAGCGAAAAGGCACTTTTAGAGACTGATTTATGATATATCAATATATTTGAATTGAATTGCGACATTTTTACTGTTATTTTTTGCATTTACGTTGAATTCAAGTGGAGTACAAGCATTTAGAGTACAATTCATTGCATAATAAATTATTTTAACTGAATACAAGTAATTTGACTTTGATCTTGTCTATATAAAGATATTTTACCAAAATACTCTGAATACATGACTATTATTTACAATATCGATATATTTCAGTTGAAAATAGATATTTGGCGATCTATCAGGGACATTTGATTGCGTTTTAATCTAATACCGGCAATTACAGTTCTTTTTAATAGTATATCGATCAAGGTTAAGCGAATAGACACTTTTAGAGACTTATTGATGATATATCAACATATTTGAAATTAATAGCGATATTTTTACTAGTTTTTAGAGTACGATTTATTGAATAATAAGTTATTTTAATTGAATACAAACAATTGTGTGAGTATTCAATTAGTTTTTTTTGTATTTTAAGAGAATAAATATAATTTTACTTTGATCTTATCTATATAATGGTATTTTAACATAATACTTTGATTACACAACTAGTGTTTACTATATTGATTTATTTCAATTGAAAATCGATATTTGGCAATCAGTTAGGAACATTAATTTGAGTTTTATTGTAATACCTATAATTACTCATTTTTTTATCAGTATATTAATCAAGTTTAAGAAAATACGCTCTTTTAGAGCCTTTTTTATGATAAATCAATGAATTTTAGTTGAATAGTGATGTTTTTACGGCTATTCATTACATTACATTGAGTTCAAGTAAAATACATGCATTTAGAGTACGATTCTTTACATAATAAGTTATCTTAACAGAATTCTAGCCATTATATGAGTATTCAATCACTTTCTATTTTATTTGAAAAGAATACAAGCAATTTGACTTTGATCTTGACTATATGAAGGCATTTTAATATAATATTTTTATTACACGACTAATGTTTGTTATATCGATATTTTTCTATCGAAAATAGATATTTGGCGATCTGTTAGTGACATTTGATTGTGTTTTAATGTAATATCAGTAGTTACACATTTTTTTAATAGTATATCGATCATGTTTAAGTCAATGGGAACTTTTAATAACTGATTTATGATATATCAATATATTTGAATTGAATAGTGATGTTTTTACTAATATTTATTATATTACGTTGAATTCAAGTAAAATACAAGCATTTAGAGTATGATTTTTTACATAATATGTTATTTTAACTGAATGCTAGCCATTATATGAGTATTCAATATCTTTTTATTATATTTGAATAGGATACAAGTAATTTGACATTGATATTGTCTATATGAAAGCATTTTAACATAATACTCTTAATACATGATTATAATTTACAATATCGATGTATTTCTGTTGATAAAAGATATTTGGCGATATATTAGAGACCTTTGATTGCGTTTTAATCTAATACTGGCAATTACACATCTTTTTAATAGTATATCGATCAAAGTTAAGCGAATAGGCACTTTTAGAGACTGATTTATTATATATCAATATATTTGAATTGAATAGTGACGTTTTTACTGATATTCATTGCATTAACGTTAAATTCAAGTGGAGTATAAGCATTAATTTAGAGCACTATTTATTTCATAATAAATTATTTTAACTGAATCCAAGCTAATTCCATAGTCTAATTAGTTCAAATTTTTATGATGCCTCCTGCAAGTCAAATATTCTTCAATTTTAGCATTTACATTTCCATCACATTAGAACTTATCTGGTCATAATAACATTAATGCAATGTTGAACTCCAAAGCTAAAATAACCTGAATAGCATTAGTTGTTTGTAAGCGGAATAGTGGTGATGAATATCTCATCTTCAATAAATCTATAAAATTCTTAACTACTGCAAGGGTATGACGTTAATCTGTCGGCTGTGGTTTAATCCTACAATATAAGCAACCGAAAAAAGAATACTGAAGCTATTAACACTGCTTTCACAAAGTAAAAAAAGAGATTGGTAATTACCAAAAATATTGTTAAAAAATTCCCTTCCTATTCTGATGTTGCTGCATCTCGAGATTGTAATACAGTTAACGCTTTAAATATACAGCATTACCGTAACATCTCGTGATCTCAATATAGTAGAGGCGTCTTTTGGGGCAAAATTATGAGGCTAATGATGGAAAACTCCATAGTTGAGCGTATTTGGCTGGAGTAGCACTGAGATGGGTGACCTTATAGGAAATACTCAAGTTATACAGTTTTTCTAAAGTTAAAACGGATAATACCTCTACCATGAGATCACGGGATATTATAATTACACTAGTAGTATAAATAGAGAGGCAATTAGAAAGCCAACTAATCCATAGAACTTGGAAGATAACCCTAAAAAAGGAGGCAGAGTGCAACATTATTTAATTTTTTTATAATTCGAAACTAACTGTGATACGTTTGAAATCTCATTCTGTGATATTAAATTAAGAATGTGTTTGGTTTAATGTTATATTGGTATTATGTTATGTTATGTTATTTAAATAAAATAATTATTTAGTTTTATGACATGTATAGATAATTTTTTAAAAAATATTGAATTATCGCTCAAAAGATGATATCTAAATATCTTAAGCCGGGTCCATGGATGCATGCGAATTTGGGTCTATATATAGTGGAACTTATTTAACTTGAATTGGTTACATATATAGTAGGTATGGAACTGAACTAAACCGATCTATGCACATACTAAGGATGTTTGGTTTAATGTTAGTATTATATTGTGCTATCTAGAAAAAATAATTGATTTAGAGGGCATTTAATTTATTATTATTTTAATATTATATTGTATAATTTAAATATTATTTTTGAGTAATAATTTCATAACTTTTTAGATGATTATCAATACACATTAAATCAAATAAATATTTTCACTAAATAACATGATATAATATGAAGATAATATTAAAATTGTTTAGTTTGAGCTTTTTTTTGGATAAGAGGAAAAAAAAATTTATTTTTTAAATTTAATGAGAGAAAAATTTATTTTAATATTAGAAAGTGTGTAATATATGAAATACTTTAAATTCTAATATTCGTATTTATATTAGATGTGAAATAAAATTAATTTTTATAGTTAAAATTTCTGTTTGATAAAAATTTTACCTAAAACCAAACAAAGCCTTTAATGCCCTCTTAATAGCATACATAAATAATCATTTAAAAAAATAATATCTAAATATTATGATATCTAATTTATATGATACAATATCAAGATAATATTGAACCAAACGTACTTTGACTTCTCAAGAAAAAAGAAAATTTTAATTTATTAAATGAGATGTGTTATTTTTATTTTTATTTTTTTAAAAAAAATTGATAAATAAATTATGAAATAAATAAAAAATGCTGATAAGTATACGGTACGTGAAATATAAAATTTTAAGACATAAATGTGCAAGTAAACATAACTAAAAAAAAAAAAATGGGTATAGCTCTTACAAGCTAATTCGAATATATACTAGAAAAATAAAAAAATAAAAATTTTACTACAAAATTTTGTTGTTAAAATTAAAATGTAATTACACATAAAAATAATAAAAAAAGTTAGTTGAAGTTTAAGAAATTAAATAATATTTAGGAAGTGTTTGATTCGTTGTTATCTTAATATTATGTTATGTAATTTAAATATTATGACATCTAAATTTAATTTTTTACTAATAATTTTATAATTTAATAAAAAATTATTTATAGATGTCATTAAACTAAATAATTATCTTTTCTAAATAATATAACATCAAGATAATATTGTACTAATCGCCCCCTTCGAGTAAAATAAATATAAAAATCAATTATAAAGTCAATAATCTCAACACCCAAATGAATATTTAAACAACAAAATTATAACACGAGTTGATACTTTTTAAATCAATGTTTTAAAAGTTGGTTGAAACTATCGAAACTTGATAGTTTCATATCAATTTCGGTTAAACTGATTTAAAAAAGCTACCGAATTTTAGTTTCGGCCAAAACTATCTAAACTGGACCAAAATTCTGTCGAAACCATTGAAACTCATTTTCTCCAAAATAAATTCAATGATAATCATTAATAAATTTAATTTAAAATTATAAAATTAAATAATTTATTAAAAAATTAAAATTGCAAATACTAAAACTACCAAAGTTATCAAAACTGTTGAAACTAATACTTTTTTCTTATGACAGAAACCGAGGCCGAAACAGAGTTTTAAAACCTTGATTTAAATAATTATCATCCTATTATTATATATATAAATGCAGTCTTTCCTATTAGAATTTTCATTCAAAATTAATAAATTTTTGCGCAATAATTTGCACATCCTAGATCAAAATATTCGAATCGAGTATTTTGATCTAGGATGTAAAATAAAATTAATTTTTTTATTGAAAATTATTAAGTATGTGAAGTAAAATAATTTTTTTTATATTAAAATTTGTGTAAAATAATTAAAAAAATTTATTTATTATTATTATTATTATTTTTTAAATTAGTATCATTTTGGTCCTGATTTAGTCATCGCGCCAAACATGGCTAATAGTATTACTAGGAATAGATAAGATTTTTTCTTTAAAGATTAAGAAGGCTTTTACGTGTAATTATAGAGACAGTTATGAGCAGTAACTTCTACTGTATATTTGAATTAAAAAATATTTAGTGAAAAATAATGGATAATGATAATATACAGTTTGAATTAATTTGACGTTTCAATTGATTCAAAATTAGAGAAAAATCGGTTAATTCAAGAAATTTGAATCGTAAAATTTTAGTTGGCTAATTGACCTGTTAAATAACGTCGGATACCACCTTAATTTAATGGTTACAATAACTACCAACAACCACCAATCCTTAATCCCACTAGGTGGGGTCGGCTATATGAATCCTTTGTTTTCATTGTGCTCTATCAGTTACCAAATTCTTATTTAAGTTTAAGTAATTAAGATCACTCCTTATAGTTTTTTACCATATCTTTTTTGGTCTCCCTCTTCCTCTTTGTGCATGAGCAAAATCCAATAACTCAATTTTTCTAACTAGAGCTTCAATCGGCCTACGATTTAGATGTCCAAACCATCTAAGCTGACTTTTTTTAAGTTTATCTTCAATTGGTGCAACACCAACTTTCTTTCGGATATACTCATTTCTCATTCTATCCTTTCGTGTATATCCACACATCCACTTTAACATCCTCATTTCTACAATATTTATTTTTTTTGTATGTTTTCTTTTTGCAGGCCAGCATTCAGCATCATATATCATCGCTGGTCTTACTACAGTTTTATAAAATTTACTTTTGATTCTGGATGGAATTTTTCTATTGCACAATACATCAGAAATATTTCTTCATTTTACCCATCCTGCTTGAATCCTGCTAATAAACGTCATTATCTATTTCGCCATCATGTAATGGTTAATAAAAAGAATTTGGAATTCAGAGTCTATTGGGTCCAACAAATAAAAAGTATTCAAACAATTGTAAAGTCTAACAAAATGTCTTGAAATGAAATGTAATAGAAAGGTGGGGAGCAAAGTGTAATTGCGTATATTAAAATACCAATACGATTGCTAGGGCTCTTCACTTTGGTCTTTGCGTGCGCCGCGGAAACGAGCAGAGAGGAGGTGAGTTTCTCCCCCTCCTCGCTCTCTACTCTCTCTGTCTCCATCTCGCCTCGCCTCTCTCGCGGCCAAGACGCAGTCAGGCAGCGGCCCTTTCCCCGCTTCTATCCACCGGCGGCAGCTCACGGTGTGTGTGTGTGTGTCTCTCTCTCTCTCTCTCTCTCTCTTTCTATTTGACTTAGTATAAAAGTAAATGAAGTTAATCTTCAATCGTATTAAATTCATCTTGAGTAAGAACTAGCCCTGCTTGTGCCGGTACGCGAGCAATGAATTATCGACCATGGCTGCCCTCGGCCGCCCGCACCACGAATTAAGCTTTACGGGTAAAAATCGATCTTTCCCGCTCGCCGCCACTGTCATTCTGGCTGCATTTTCAGCAACCATTCTGTTTTTCTTGTTTGTGTGTTCAATCCTCTCCCGTCATCGCCGGAGGACGCTGGAGCATTTCGGACCTCTCTTTCTCTTTCGCTTCCGTGTGTGCCTAAGGTGAATCTCACATATTCTTGTTACCCCGCTAATACTTCTTCAACGCTGCAACCTAGCCGCACGTAAACCCTAAACCCGGTTACTTGTTCCACTGCCAAAACAACGCATGTTTTGCTCGCTTCCTACGCTGTCCCGGCCATGTTATCACTTTTTTTTAACTTAATGCATCTCTATAATCTTACTTTTGGAAGTATATCTTTCTTGTGCTGAATATGGCATATGTGGTAGATATGGGGAAGAGGAAGAGGAACGAGACTGGCAGTGCAGTTGGGCACACTGGGCAGCACTGCCCTGCAACACTGTTTATTTCCAATCTTCCTTATTCATTTCAGTCATCTCAGGTTAGTTTGCTGTTGTCTGTAGATAGCGTGCACTGCCTTCTTCTCTGGCATTGTCAAGAAAATTTTTTATTTTTTCTCTCAGCTGGAAGAGGTATTCAGTGAGGTAGGACCTGTGAGGCGTTGCTTTGTTGTCATGAAGAAGGGTAAGCATGTATTCTTTTTTTCATCCGTCGATATATTCAGTAACTGCCTGGCTGTTGCTCTTCATCTTACTGTTATATTTTTGGAGGTATGGTTTTTGTTACAGCCTTGGAGGTAAGGCTATTGTAAATTGTAATGTATCAGAATGTAGAAAGCATGCATGATTTGGGAAAATGCTATATGCTGCACAAATATGTTTCACTAGATTATAATCTCATGTTAGGGCAAGTAGAATGTTTTTCCATGAAAATATATTTGGAAACATCAGTTTTCACTCTCTTGGTTTTATGGAAGACTTTCCATTTAAAATATACAGTTTTGTAATGAGTTGATGTCTTCTTTAGCCCCTTCATTTTTTATTTGTTCTTCAAATAGTTTTTTAGTTTTGAGGGGTATGAAAACTGACATCTTTAATTTATCTTCTTTGTTTGTACAGGATCCGATGCAAATCGTGGCTTTGGCTTTGTTCAATTGTATGCAAAATTTTCTGCCCTTTGTTCATCATTCAGCTTTCTCCCCTTATCCAGCCTTGTTTTCTTGATGAAGATTTTTTTTTGCTTTATGCTTAACACTTTTTTTCATATTCCTATTCAAACTGTTGGCTAGTGGAAGAAGCTTCTATATATTTCCAATTTAGTTATACATAAACTTGAGAAGTCAGCACCAGCTTATGAAGCACCGATACTTTATTGAACCTAACGTATTCGTATCAGATACTGATACTTCCCGATATTCCACCGATACTTATCTGATACGCTACATGGCGTATTAATTTTTATTTTTTAAAAATTTGATACTTATCTGATACTTTTTTGATACTTTCTCAATACATATCCGATATTTTCCAATATTTCTAATTAGAAAAAAATGTTAAAATAATCGGTTGAGCCTACACGGTAAAAAATAAAAGAATATTTTACTCATGCATAGATTTGAACATTAAAATTGAGAAATATATTGGGCTACGCAATTGGGATTGTAAAAAGTTTTTACGCATGTTAGTGTTTTGGCAATTAAAAAAGATTTGGTGTTTGCAAGTAGTTGCGTCATCTACTTTAGCTAACCTTTTTTTGTGATCTTATAGATACTAATAATGTTTCTACATTTTCTTCTTTAATTGATATTTTTTTTGTTTCTATTGGACATCCATCACATTTTTTTTACCTTAATCAAGCTCATTTTGTGAAAAAGATAAAATTTTAGTTTCTTATTTTATCTATTTATTTAGTCAGAGACTCGGAGAGAGAATATATGTATACTTTAATCAGGTCAGTATATATTAGTTTGTGTCATAGCATCTGTATTATTAATTGTATCTTGTTTGTATTAAGTTAATCGATTTGAATCAAATTTAAATTGAAACTAAAACTAATCTACTGATATATATTTAAACTTTTATTTCATGTAAATAATTTGATAGATTGAGAAGTAATTAAATAAATTTTATGATATTATTTTAAATTTAAGATTTTTTGAAATTTTGAAAAATGTTTTTATTTTTTTAAATTAAATTGTCTACAATATTGTTTTAAGTGATATCAAAAATGTTTGAAAAAATGTAGTTAATTTGAAGAAAATTTAAAAGATACTTTTGAAATTTATAGCAACAATTTCTATAAGTAATTCTCATCTATTATAGAACTATATCTTAAATATGAGAATATAAAGTATTATACATACATATATAATAGTCATATCCTGATGTATTCGTATCTTACTTTTTTTAAGTTTGTCGTATCGCCGTATCTATATCGTATCGTATCCGTATCACCGTATCGTACTTATGCTTCATAGGCACTAGCATATAGTTACACCTTTGGTATCGCAAAAATATAGTTACACCTTTGGTACTGCAAAAATAGTCACCCATGTATAATTATGATTGTGATGATTTTTCTTGTAGTGAACGACTAAAGCCACCAGCACTTTCAAGGTATAAAGTGCAATTGACATCCCCTAGCTAGTGAGTTCTTTTTTTGGCCATCAAGGGTTGAGTTGTGTTAGAAGATAGCTTGTTTGGACCACTTAGCTCAAACAAGCTAGAGCATTTAGTGAGCATTAGAGAAGTGGAATGTAGGCTCTGTTGCACTTTGAGGAGATTTAGTCAATAATTGTGGTTCGTTTACATGTCTTATTTTGTACAGTCATTCTCACATCAAATCTCAGAGTCACTTCTAATGCCCCATTTTTTCCACATTTGCCCTAAATGTCAAAACCATTAAGCTAGGGGAAGAGAGGGGTATTTGGACCTAGACGACAAAAAAAAGGGGCAAGGAAAAATGGGAATATTTTAGACACTGTTTTTTTTTAAATGTCCATTTTTAGTGCAAAACCATGCTCGACAGTTTTGTTTAATCTTTTCGTTGCCCTCCCATCACCTTTATTTGGATCCCCTCTTCGTTTTTCGATAATGCTCTCCCCAACCCTTTGCAGTTCAGTGCTGCAAACTTCCTTGCTACTAGTGTGGTAAGGAATGCGTGTAAAATCACAATTATCTTTTGATGTATGTAAGATACATCTGATGCACAAGCTTGCAGTATTGGGTGATCTTTAGGGATGGGGATGATGTACATAGGCATGACGGAAGTTATTACTTGGATTTTAGGCCTTGTTCTCCGATTAAGTGCCGAACATGTATTCTTTGTACTCACCCTATGTTTTATTTGTTTTTACCAATCAATACTAGTGGTAAAGTATATCCCGTCAACCCTCTTTCTAGTTTAATTAATGCTTAGATAATTCAATATTTTCATAAATAGGCTGATTTCACACGCATTTGTATATATGATCAGAATTTGCAACCTGGTGTTCGCCTGTTCACTTTGGCATGCTAGTTACCCTTCAGTTTTATTCCTTTATTACTTATTATTATTTTTTGATTTGTCTTCACAGAGCTATAGTAGGCATCTTCTTGTTTGGTAAAACTGCTGTTTTTGCTCATCCATGCTGATTACTTTAGGGGCTTTTGTATATACGATGAAATTTTTTTCCATTTCATGAACTTTTGTGTGATACTTAGGCATATAACCATTTGATATTTTTTCTATTCCCATGTTTAGGATTAGTTTGGCAAAGTATATATTGTTTGATATTACAATAGGATTGAATAAAATATTTACTTGTCTTGTGATATGAAAATCCCGTCCTTCCCTTTTTACTAGTATTACTGTTGCTTCAGTGCTGCAGTGGAAGATGTTCAGCGTGCCATTCACTTGAAAAGCGCTTTGACTATTGGTGGTAGGAATGTAAGAGTTGAGCTAGCAATGCACCGCCTTCCTCGAGAGCTTCGTTTCAAGAAAGCAAACAATGGTAGCATTCACATCTCATACCACATTGATCACTATGTATAGTTCTTATAGTGGAAAGGTGCCATCAGGGCATCAAGAAAACAGTGATTTTTTTCAAATTTGTGGAGTATAAAATTACCATGTACGTATTGAATAGATAAATTTATTAGATGACTTGTTAGATAAATACTACATGACTATGATGTTTCCTAGCATTTTTAAAGAAAATTGAAGAGGAATACATATAATGCAACAGTCTTGCTTATTTATACATCATATCCATAAAATATAAGTTGCATAAGTATTCCATTTTTGACACTTTAATCGGCCTCTGTTAGTAGTTGAAATTATGATCTTGTTTTTCCTGTTAATTAAAGCAATTATTTTTGGTGGGGGGTGGTTTTGGGGAACCAATTTCTTAATGTCGTCTATGAGAAGAATAATTCCAAACATGGTTAAAGTGGAGATGATCTAATCATTCATCATTAAACTATGCAAAAATTTCCATGTAGAAAATCTGAGGATTTAGAGTTCCATCTTTCACAACCTCCTGCAATCTGAGCTCAAGCATTTTGTCAAATTACCTCCATCTTCTGCCACAGCTATTCTTCAAATTTCTACTTTCGTTCTCTTCCCCACACACTAGCTCAAGAAACAGAAACAGCCAAGCTATCGCATCAGCATCCCGGTTGCTAATGAGAACTACCCTCCTCCGACCTCCCTTGCTGTTGAAACCTTCTATGGCATGCCCATCACCAAGAAAGGTTAACTCTCCAATCCTTTAATTCTGTGACTTGGCCTTATCTCCTCGAGCCAACCCACCAAACATTGAACTCCGAGAATTTTGTCCTCTTGACGGGGGATCTGCAACAATATGCTCATAAGTCTCTGCTAATTTAGTGATGTTCTTGAGGCCCTGAGCTTCACTGTTGGTGTCATGGATTATAGAATGGACAATATTTTAATCAATTTGATTAGCAGAATTCTGCTCGTAATTGTGGGCACTTAACCATGGTGTTGCATGCATGCAATATGCATGTTCTATATGTAAATATTTTAATTTGGTTGTTTTATAAGTAATCTATCAAAGATTTGTGCATTATATATGTGATTCATCAGAGATTCATAATTTACAAGTACATTTATCATGAAATTTTACTTAAGGATACATTGTTTTAGACAGATACTAAAAGTGAAGGTATTAGAAAGGGGAAACAAGGGGTCTTAATGGCACTTTCTTGTTTAAATTTCAAGTCGGAAAATCTTATGGATAACACTCCACAATGTGGAAAATGACTCCAAAAAACGATTAATGATAGACAGAAGTGTGCTAGATGATGATGATAAAAGAGAAATTGGTGAGTGTATTTGTACTTGGTATGATGGAATAGTAATACAAAAAGGTTAGGTTACAAAAGTTACAAAATAACAACATTAAAGTTAGGTCTTGGTCATTTTCAATGCTTTGATGTAATATATGCTCAAAAGGGAGTTGCAGGAGAAAATAAAGTTTTTTTGGCATGGTGTGTGATATTCAAAAGTTATCTAAACAAGACACATGGGTAAAGGCGATGTTGAAGGGTTGGTCTTAAAATGAAATGCTTGTGAAAGCTTAAGGCGCTTAATTGGTGCCTTGCCTTACCCTTAGCCCTTCTGGAGCTAGCACCTCACATCAACTAGTCATCTCATGTCCATCTGTGGTATCTTAGTTCCAACTGTTAAATGACTATTTGTTCTTTATTTTCCTATCATATTTCAATGCAGAAGGTACAAATGCAACTACTGAAGCGCCACAGCAAAAACATAAAGTTGACAAATTAAATGAAACTTCAGCATCACATGTTTTAGGTTATTATGTCGTATTTATAAACAAAATTTGTCATGCTTTCTTCACTCTGAAATGTTTAAACTGGATTATTGAATGGTTTTTTCAGAAATCACAAGGGATAAAAAAGCTCCCCGTGAAGTAAATGTACCTACTAGTGTTCCTATTGATGAAGAAGATGGCTCACGAAAGCAAAGGTAATGTACTAGCTTCATTTTGTGAGACTTTTTGTGAAGCTTTTGTCGTGAATAATGGAAAAAGTTCCATTGTTTTCTTTTGCATATTCTTTAAATATCTCTAAGTTCAGAAATGTCTGAGGCCTACTGAATCTGTGAGATGCAAAAATTAGTAGCAGTTTGATTTACGAGGGCAAGTGGGATATGAGGATAGGAGAATAAGATGGGAAAGGATGTAGATGTTGGCACCATATGGATTATGTGTAAGGGAAATGAAGCAATGGATGAAAGAATTTGAAAACTTTGAAGCTTTCTTTAATGTTATCTTTTTGTAGGCTTAACTTTCGTGAAACATATAGAGTATCAAGCAACCTTCTTTAACAAGATAAAAGGAATCTCTATAAAATGGCTTGTTCGATTTCTTTTTTTTGATGAATATTTGATTATATTTTGTCGGCATTATGATAACAAATTGTAATGTCATCCTCTTTTTATTAGGGAGAGAAAGGTTTCCTTGAAACATGTATATGGAATGATAAATAGCTATGAAGATTATGGTAAACCTTAAGATGAGATGACAAGGGGGTTCAGAAAGGGTCTATTTTTATCTTTGTTCTGAATCTGATGCTACCTAGTCAATTTCAATACGAACCCAAAAACCTCAGTAATTGTGATGTAAACATTATGCAAACTTGGGATTGAGGCTTTGTTGTTGTAATTGTTGCTTGACATAATTTATTTCTTATGATAAATTGAACTAGTGCTTTCAGTTTCTTCTTTCAACTACCTTGAGATATACATATGTAGATATGTTTATAAATACACTAACAAATATATCTGTTGAAATTATCATATATTTTGTGAAAACATATTATTAATGGTGGGGGGCATCCCTTCCTGTCTTGAATATTTGTTCCTTGCACTAACTTTTGTTCTATGCTTAGACTGGAAGGAGGTTAACAAAAGAAAATAAGTATCATTCAACTTTTAGTTTCATTTGCAGTACAGAAGATTGATAAGAGATTTCCAGCTCTTTTTCTGCTTTTTCGCATTTTCTTTAATCCATCATGAACAAAAGTATTTTATACTGGCAGTTGAGATTGCTAGAATACTTTAATCACTTGATTATGTGTTGTTCTTTCAAAGACTTGACAATGGTTGTTATCCTTTGTCATATTGCTATCATCTTAGAATTGTTTTTTAAGGTCTGTAATTCCATTGTCATTTTGTTCATGATGTTATTAGTTCTCGTTAACAATGATGAATGATACTTGCTAAATTCAGGTTATTTGTTCAACTTTTGACTTGAAGGGTTGCTAGGACAGTGGTATTTGGCGGTCTTCGAGATTCTGAAATGGCAGCTGAAGTATTTTGTCGTGCTGGGGAGGCTGGCAGCATATGTTCAATAATCTATCCTCTTCCAAAGGAAGACCTTGAACATCATGGTTAGTAAACTAATCTTGTTTTCACCATATTCTCGGTTCTTTAGTATCCATTCTACTTAATGGGATTGATAGGCCATCTAATTAGTTCATTGTTCTTTTAGCACGATTATTTTATGACACATTCTAAATATTTAATAACTATACTTTTTTTTAGTTGCAACCAAATTGCCTATTTAATGTCAGCTTGGAAGATACTCAGTGATATTTAATCTAACATGAGTATCAAGGCTAGACTTGTTATAATAGCATAATTGGCTAGATACGTGTCTAACGGTAAAGTAGACCTTTGTTAGGATAATGATGTGGATCCACAGTCTGAAAGAAGATTTTAATTATTTATTATTAAAGGTTTCACGGCTAAATTTTCATGATTTCATATTTATCTTTATTAGTATGTAGATTTCAATAATCAAGAAGAGTTAATTATTACCTTTATTGTTATTAATAGTTATCTTTTTGTTTTATTATTCTTTACTTTCTTTAGTTGGTTGGGCTGCAACTCTATAGACAAAGCGCTATGCCTTTATGATAGGTAGCTTTAGGTGATCAATAAAGTTATTCTCTATTTCTCTCTTATTTTCTAGTCTTTTTCCCTTCACTCTTTCTTAATTTTATAATAGTTGGTATCAACGATTTATTTCATTCATGATGTAGACTATCATTTAGGTGATCAATAAAGTTATTCTCTATTTCTCTCTTATTTTCTAGTCTTTTCCCTTCACTCTTTCTTAATTTTATAATAGTTGGTATAAACGATTTATTTCATTCATGATGTAGACTATCATTTCATTATTGATTTGATTGCGAGATACACTGTTCTCATTTTTATCGGTCCAGACTCTTCTACTTACTTTCACACCGAATCACAATATTGTATATAGTGTTCCTTTTCTTTTGCTTTATGGCAACATGCCACCCTCCCGTAGAGTTGTCTTTTGCTATGACTCTCTTAAAGTCGTAGATGTATACTTGAACGTCGCCTTCAGAGCCATCTTTCTTGCTAACTTACATTGTCAATGAGGAGAAACACACAATTGGGCGAATCATGGCCCTTGCTACTACGTTGTCCATGTCGTTGTGCCATTTCTATTTTCCACACCATTTCCATGCAATTTGTCTCCCTGTGTTTCCCACATCTCCACACCATTCAATTAGCATATACTTCGAAGATCATCTGCAGACACAGATGTCATCTGATAGACATAGGCGTTGAGGCTTATTGAATGACAACCTCTACATGATTGACTCATGTAATGCATCATAGTTCCGTCAATTTCATGTTACAAATGCTTGTACTGTGTGCTCGTGCATACTCGTGGCATCGCACCCCTTGATGAGGCCAACTTCATGCTAACTCGCTCATTCGCGGCTGTCGTTGTATGACTATTAGACTTCATCGTGCGCAATCTCTCTCCTTAATAGCACTGCATGCAAAGCTTTCACCGACATCTCGCGCATTTCGCGTCATCACTTGCATGCCTCCTATGGGTCGACTCCATTAGGGCCTGTTTGGAGGCAGGACTGATTTGGTCCTTGGAGTTTTTTGTGGCCTAATTTAGGATTTTGTGGTTAGAAAAAGTTAGTGTTTGGTATGTAGACCAATAAAGTCTAGTACAAATAATTTATGAAAAAATTAGTTACACAAATTAAAATATATTTTACATAACGATCTTGACGTTATATATACATAATTTTTTAAAATTAATTATTAAAAATTTCCTGTAATTAACGCATACTTATTATTTAATGTAAAATATTAAAAAAAATTGCTGAAAAATCCTTACAGTTTTTCGAATATTACAGGATAGGTCCTCTGCTATTAATTTGAACAAATTATTAATTTTACCTAGCTTACCATTTCAAATGTTGAAATTTATATTTTTTTTGTTACATGCCTCGCAGGTGCCAAAGCTAAAATTACAGAATTTTATTAGGGAAAATTACGAGTCAAATTCAAGCAAATTGTTGAGCTCACCTAGAATTAAATTTTTTTTTTTAAAGTTGCTTTTAATTCGAGGCTTTCCTTTTTTTTATTGATTTCATGAAAATATCAGCTCCTTCAAATTAATTTTTTCTATAAAAAAAATTTATAATTTTGTTACTTCAACTGTTACATATATATATATACATATATATACATATATATACATATATATACATATATATACATATAGATACATATATATACATATATATACATATATATAGATATAGATATATATATATATATAATCTCATTCTTTTTATATTATTAATTACAAAACTTATATATAGTTAATATTTTTTTATATAATTTAAAATTTATGAATATATATGTTTAAATAAATACTTTTTTCTGTAATACTTCTTAAATTGTATTAAATATTACTAATAACAGCTTTTATAAATCAATAATATAAACATAAACTATTATTACAATGCATCAAGAGCATAAATATTTAAATAACATTTTGTTTCGTAAATGACCCAATTATTTTTCAGAAGGCAAGAATGATTATAAACTCTTGTACATAAAGAATAGCAACTAGACCAGAATAACAACTCCAGTAGCAAATGGACAGAGCAATAATATAATTCTAACAGCAACATAAAAATTAAATAGACAGCAACAACCACATAATTCCACAGATATTTGAAAAAAAAAATTGCATTTGACAATGTACAATACCATATTGAGTTGACAAAGCATATTGTAGAATAACATACAACACAACAAAACTTCAAGGAGGAAATGAAAGAGGAAACAAATTACAATGCTGCATCTGTTGATTGTGATCACAAATTTCAAATAAGAAATGGGACGAAGAAATAGTGAGATTCAACGAAACCATCTCTGATGACCTGCTCCATCCCAAATTTTATAAAAACGCCATCATTATCTTCCCATTGAAATAAAACACATTGCAGGCTTCCCATTGAAACTATCATCATTTTGCACAGTTGTTGATTGTAGCTGTAACCGCTATCAATATTTTCTGTAAACAAGCAAATACAACAAATAGAGATATTTTAAACATTTCAATCACAATATCAACATAAGCAATGTGCTCAATTGTAAGCAGAATAATAATCGTAGTCAGGTTGTTCAATAGAAGATAAAGTACAGTCACAAAAACATTTTATACTAAAACAAAAGCGACCATATGAATCCGAAATAGTAATTGAGCCTAATTCATGCACCAAAATATCCGTATCACTTTATACCAAAACAAAAACCAAAAACTAATAATTAAAGATAGTCTGATTAACCAAAATAAAATACTAATTAAAGCGAGTCTGATTAGCATAATTTCAAAACTAATCAGATAGATCATTGTTCGATATAGGTTCTTCATCAGAAAAGCCTGCAAATGTTAGAAAAGATTACAATCTAAAATGTTCAAGGCTAATTGAAATCTGCAGGTGGCTGAGGAGGGGATTCCAGGCTGGCTCATTACAAAACACTGGATTTTGAGAAACAACATATTCAACTAGCTTGGTTAGAACTACTCCTTCAACATTCAGGATCATAATTTTGTTGTTGTCACTTGAAGCTGCAAATGCTCCCATAGCAATAATTGCAGTAGCAGAAATATTGGGAATGTTATTGATTTTTAACATGCATTTCTGCATGTTGTCATCCGAACGTGAGAGAAGTTGATTTTTCTCAATGCATGCATCCGTATATTTCTCTTGAATCTGTAACCTATCAAGGCTTACAGATGATACAGATCTTTTTCTTTTTTTGCTACTACTCGATGATGTAGGCAGTTGATTAAATGAGGTTGGGGCATCATTGACAATACGTGTTGTATCTTGCTCTTCTTCTTCTACTTCTATTTCTTCAATTGATTGGTGGGAACCATGTGGTAAACGCCGCCTGACATGAGCACTCTGACCTACTTCAGTGCTTTTTTGATAAATCTTTGTCATGACGTCATAGTATTTGAATGATTTTCTGCGGCAAACTTGATATTTGTTATTTTCCTATTAAAGCAAAGAATGTGATGTTATTATAATCTCTATATGAAAGATAGTTCAATCAGTTCTATAAAATAAATTCTTACCGTTATGACACTATCCCAAACCACATCCTCAGCTTCCAACATTTTTGTCTCCTCATTCCAACCAAACCCACTTTTATGACGCAGCTCGTGGTATTTTCTCCATTTCTCCTTTAATTTCTTCCATGCAGTCTGCAAGATTTTTGTGGGCCTCTCTTTTCCTAGTTGATCCGCAAACTTCTGCACTATGATTGGCCATTCAACTGTCATAGGAGAACCTTTCAATACTCTTTTATCATCAAATGCAGATTCAACTAGTTCAACGAGTTTGTCATACTCAGAGTCCGACAAACCCATCGTCCTTTTTTTCTGGCTCGACCCAGACCCAACTTCATTACCTTGGGACCTGTTTGTGTTTGTTGTGTCATCCGTTTTTAGTGGATGATTATTTTTGAAATCTGAAAGAAGAAATAAATATATAAAAAATAAGTAGAAGTAACTAGATAAAAAATAATGTCATCCATGCATAAATATATAAAAATAAGTAGAGTTATTATTATTTTAAATAATATTTTTGCAATTTACGTCGAAAATAATCCGTAATCAGCTTTTGTGTAGGAGAAGAATTAACTTTTTGATATGAAGAATATGAATGACCTCCATGTATATAGGAGAAGTTGCTTGATTCACTATCCGAATTAATGCCCACTTTGAATTTGGGCTTAATTATTTTCTCAAATATTTCTCTCTTTCTACGATGGAGGGTCATTGTTAAAACTAAACATAAACAAAAAATAATAGGTATTAGTCATCTCCTTTTTTTTAATCAATCTCATATGTGCACTATTTTACATTTCAATTCTTCAAGATCTACCAAAGAAAAGAAGATCTACTTGAAAAATACAATAGAATTTTTATGTTTGTTCTGTATCTACTAAAAAGTCATAATAACAAAGCTATTTCAACCTACCATTCACTGCAAAGAAGATAAAGTCATTCAAAAAATACATTATTATAGAATGATGGAATCAAAATTTCACAATCTAAGATGGATTTGATATAGAAAGGTAACATCAAAGATTCATATGCAATGAAATAAATTATTGCAAAAGAAACGAAAAGGCAGAAATAGTGAAAAACCAGTTTACGAAGGAACCACATTTGCAAGTGAATACAAACTCAAGTTGGACTGAGATGAACAGGAGAGGAACAAATATAAATCAAGGTTGAACATTACAAACAAGATTACAAATTTCAACTATAGTTATCAGCTTAATTATAAACAATTAACAAGTTATCCAGTCCATGAAAAAATAAAAACCGTTACCTGCTATACATCGGATTAAAAAAAAAAACTTTCAATAAAATTATTAAATAAGAAGCATCAACCTAAAAATGATATTTGATTTACTTCAGGTTCATTTAGAAAAGGATAACATATAAGTGATTATGCAGTTTAAAATTCATGCTTCAAAGGATAACATAATAAGATGGCTTAAAACTATTTGTTGTTTGGCTAAATCAGAGGCTTACGAACCATCCAAGTAAATCTATCACATTCAAAAAATTGCCAAGATAGAAGGAAAGCAGGAAATAAATTGGTCTTACATTCATGCAGTAGTGTGAAGGATTTTTTTTTAGGGATATTCACATGTGGAAATAAACAACTGGAAGGCATTAATGACACCATAACGAAGCAAGCAAATAAAAAAACTATATTGTAACATAAACAATCTAAGATTGATCCTAAGCGATGAAACATCCACTCGTAAGCTTATTTATTTAATTGCATGAGATGCTGACAGTGGGTAAATTATTACAGGAAACAAAGCAATGCATAAAATAGATAAGAGAACTATTAGTTACATAACTACATTGCAACATAAACAAAAGCAATGCATAGTCCAACATAACTGATTTAATAGTTACTCAATATGTTCACTGCAATTGAATATTTTAATATAAATACAATAACAGAATACTATATAAACTTTCTTTTTTACCATCAACATAAAAGACAAGTAGAAAAAGAGTACTGCTGCACTAGCAACGAATGCAGAGGTAAAAGAGCAAAGGCTAATTGAAATTATGATTATAATTTGGCAATTTAGAATAAACATGTGCAAAAACTCACTATTTGCTTGCAAGATACTGAAGTATTAGCAACAAACAATGATAGTACATTATTAGCAAAAAAGTAAAATCAAAACCAATACCAACTAAGCATTGAACTATCAATGTCAATATGTAACGTTCCAGGATCTTCATCACCCAATAGCAACAAAATAAAATTAAACGACCCACCACTAAAGTACTACTTATGATTCTCAAATTAACACCCCAACTGTGAAATCCAGAGTAGATCAAAATTATGTGAATATCAGCGCAGCATCTGATCGTTTAATTTTATGACATTATCCCCAACTGTGAAATCCAGCATATCCGTAGAAAAACAGGAGGCCAAACAGATTCCAGAGAAGCCAGCAAATGTGCAGAGGCGACGACGGTAGTTCCGCCTTGAACACGTGCGCCTCGGGCGTCTCCTGCCAGTCCACGCGCGTG
>JAEMOT010002538.1:331503-393921 GCA_019297695.1 Apostasia ramifera | reverse complement strand
AAGAAGAAGCCCTAGCGCACGATAGCAGATCTCGCGATCGCGGAAGAAGGCGACGACCACTTGAGAACTCGAAGGAGATGGAAGAAGGCGACGGCCGCGGAAGAAGGCGACGACCGCAGAAGAAGGCGACGGCCGCGGAAGAAGGCGACTGCGGCGGAAGGAGCCCTAGCGCACGCAAAAAAAATCTCGCGATCGCTTCTGCGGAAGATAGGGCCTGTTCGGACTTTGCACGCGGAAGTTCTGTTTTTTCTCACGCGATTCGGACTGATTTGGGGCCGGCGCGTGCAAAGTCCAAAATAGCCTTGCCTCCAAACAGGCCCTTAGGTTCATGCGAAGTGCTCAATTGCTTGCTTTTGTGGATGATTGTTTCTGGGCTCGGTTTCTCTTCACATCTACATGGGTCGAGACCATTGGTTAACAAAGTTTCAAATCACAAAAATAAAAAAATAGGTACTTCAAATAGTGCTTATGAATGTAATTTTTATGTTACATTAGAATTTTTTTTAATTTATTTGGTTAAGTAATTTAGTAATTTGCTTTTGTCTAACTTTTATTGTAAAAAAATCTCTTATCCTTTTATCTGGTTTAATTAATATAAAAAATGAACTTCTTAAAGAAGTTTTGTAAGTCTAATTGTCGTGGTATTCATCGGGACGTTCTTTATAAACCTTATCATGCTCAGTTTTATGAATTTTGTTGCAATATTTTGAAGCAAATTATTATGGATCTTCGATATATTATATGTTCCAAAATATTACATGTTAATCTGTTATGTTGAATCACAAATTGCAGCTTGCATCAACAACAAAAGAATCAACATTTTTCATTGTTAAAAATAGATGAAGCCCTAAAGCATCATTTCTATCCTCTTCCGGATATACTTTTGATATGGCAAGAATGAAAATTGTGGAAGAAAATGCAGTTTGAAAAAAGTGTTAGAGATCAATTATTATAGAATATCATGCAAATTTGGTATATTTCATAGCAAGGATCCATCCAATTTTTTTAAAATTTGTTTGCTTCATCAGTCACTTTTTGTGAAAACCCTATATTCTTATCGGACAAAAAGGTGAACAAAAGGATTTGGAAAATGGTTGTTGGGAAACTGAAATGGAACAAGCCATGAAAATTTGGAATTCATGTGAAGGTAATAAGTAATCCAGTTTAGTGTTTACAGCTACAATTTTCTCAGCATGAGCTGGTTGAGGGTTAGTACAAAATTATCGAGGAAAGCAAGTCTACTAGTAAATTATTGTAGCATGAAAATTGATGTTGTTTCTTGATTGGATAAATTTTTGCATCAAAGGTTACACAAATAGGGTTGTGAGTTTGATATAGTTGATTTACCCGTCAAACACTTTAAATAATCTCTTATTGAGATGATCTCTTTGCATATGGACTTTTAAGTTCAGTTGCACTATTTGTTCTTTCATGAACTGTTGAGTTATCCCTACAAAATGTTGGACTCAAGACAAATTTACATATCTTGTCCCATCATTAATTGCTATTTTATGATAATGTATAAGAAAAAATTAAGGAGAAGAAGATTTGTTATAGAGATTGGTTTAAAAACAAAAATAAGGATAAGTGGGAGAAATATAAAGTGGCTCGACGAGAATCTAAGAAAGCAGTAGACAATACAAAGAATATGGCTCTTGAGGATTTATATAAGAATCTAGACATTAAAGAAGGAGAAAGACAATTATATAGAATTACCAAGACAAGAGATAGAAAAACTAAAGATTTAATTGAAGTAAAATGTATTAAAGATGAAAATCAAAAAGTATTTTTCATGAAGGAAGATATCAAAGATAGATGAATGAATTACTTTCAACAGCTTTTCAATGAAGGTTGTGAAAATTCAGATCTTACGGAACTCAACACTCCAAAAGAAAGTAAAAATTACTCTTACATCTGACGTATTAGTAAAGATAAAGTCTGGAAAGCTTTAAAGAAGATGAAGCATAAAAAAGCAGTAGGACCAGCTATCATCCCAATAGATGTTTGGAAGTGCTTAGGAGATGAAGGAGTTTCTTGGCTCAATAGATTGTTTAATATGATTTTGAAGACTAAAAGGATGCCAACTGAATGGAGAAAGAGTATATTAGTACCTATTTATAAGAATAAAGGCGATGTACAGATTTGTGCCAATTATAAAAGAATTAAATTAATGAGTCATACTTTAAAACTTTGGGAAAGGGTGATCGAACAAAGGTTATGTCATAATACTAAAGTATCAGAGAATTAATTTGGTTTTATGCCAGGTAGATCTACTATAGAAGCCATTCATTTATTAAGAAGTTTAATGGAGAAGTTTAAGGAAAGAAAGGAAAGCCTACATTTGGTTTTTATTGATTTGGAAAAAGCTTATGATAAAGTCTCAAGAGAAGTACTTTGGAGAGTTCTAGAAAAGAAAGGGATTTGCACTACTTATATTCAAGTTATTGAAGACATGTATAAAGGAACTGTTACTTGTGTTCGGACACAAGGATGTTTGACTAAGGATTTTTCTATTACAGTTGGATTACACAAAGACTCGACTTTAAGTCCATATCTTTTTTGCTTTAATTATGGAAGTCATGACTGGACATATCCAAGATGAGGTGCCTTGTTGTATGCTCTTCGCAGATGATATTGTCTTTGTTGAGAAAACTAAAAAGGGAGCTAAAGCGAAACTCGAGCTTTGGAGGAATGCTTTAGAATTTAATGGTTTTTTGTCTCAGTAGATCAAAAACTGAATATATAGAGTGCACATTTAGTTAAAAAAGAAATACTTATATTGAAAATGTGATAATTGGTGATTAAATTGTCAGGAAGAGTGAGTGCTTTAGATACCTTGGATGAATCATATAAAATAATGGTGAAATAGATAATGATGTTATTAGCAGGATTCAAACAGGATGGGTAAAATGGAGAAATACTTCTGGTATGTTGTGCGATAGAAAAATCTCATCCAGAATCAAGGGTAAATTTTATAAAACTGTAGTAAGACCAGCGATGATATATGATTTTGAATGCTGGCCTGCAAAGATGAAACATACAAATAAAATAAATATTGCCAAAATGAGAATGCTAAGGTGGATGTGTGGGTATACACGAAAGGATAGAATGAGAAATGAGTATATCCGAAAGAAAATGTTGCACCAATTGAGGATAAATTTAGAGAAAGTCGGCTTAGATGGTTTGGACATATAAATCGTATGCCGATTAAAGCTCTAGTTAGAAAAATTGAGTTATTGGATTTTGCCCATGTACAAATAGGAAGGGGGAGATCAAAGAAGACATGACAAGAAATTATAAAGAGTGATCTTAGTTACTTAGATTTAGATAAAAATTTGGTAACTGATAGAGCGCAATGGAAATAAAGGATTCATGTAGCCGACCCCACCTGGTGGGATTAAGTTTTGGTGGTTGTTATTGTTGTTGTATTAATTGCTATTTTATTTTAATTGTTAAAAAAAATTATTACCTAACCTAGGTGCATTTGAGTCCTTTGTTTTTCCTAGTATTGTTCTTCCAATAAGCTTTACGTCAAATGATTGGCTTGATGATGCTTCTATCATAAATTGGGGATCAAAAGTGTCAGATTTAGATCTTGATTCATATTTGCCTGCTAACACGACGGTTTGAAGATCTTAGGCGAATGAGAATGATGCGGATCCAGATAATTGCAAAGAAGAATTTAATTATTTAGTTTCTAAAGGGAATTCATAGCTTGTTTGATTTAAATATTCATTATTTTTCTTTGTAGTAGTATTTAAATTTTGATAGTTAAGTAGACTTGGCCCTGTTTGGCGTGAGGACCAAAACAGGACCAAAATAAGACTAAAATGGTACTAATTTAAAAAACAACAATAATAATAATAAATAAATTTTTTAAATTATTCTACACAAATTAAAAATATAAAAAATATTATTTTACTTTACATACTCAACAATTTAAAATAAAAATATTAACTTTATTTCACATTCTAGACTAAAATATTCAAATCGAGTATTTTGATCTAAGATGTGAAATAAAGTTTATATTTTTATTAAAAATTATTGAGTATGTGAAGTAAAATATTATTTTTTATGTTAAAATTTGTGTTGAATAATTAAAATAATTTATTTATTATTATTATTGTTATTTTTTTAAACTAGTACTATTTTGGTCCTGTTTTGGTCCTTGCGCCAAACAGGGCCGGCTTATTTTGTCCTCATATTATTTTGATCATATCAAAGATTAAAATGGTTCATTCATTATAAAATTTAAAAAATTATATTAAATTAATTTTTATAACATCATACAAGGCTTTAAATTTGATAAAATTTATTTTATTTCACATTTCATATCATTTTCAATAAATTAATCAATTTTATTTCTCTTCCTACACAATTTTTAACATGACTAATTTTATTGTTGTTCATACACATATATCAAGATAAAATTAAAAAACTTCATGGCAAGACCTAATTGTTCTTAATGCCAAATACTCCCTTAATATTTTCACTATTGTTAGCAATAATTTTTTTTAAAATTTTATTAGTCTTTCTTTTGTCAACTCTATAAATAATATTCTATGTCTTTATAATTAGTAGCTTTAAATTATCATGTAAAAATATTCTCTACAACAACGACAACAACCATAAAGTTTTTATTTCACTAGATAAGGTTGGCTGCATGAATGCTTTGTAGCCATTGCACAACTCTTCATTTAGCTTCAAGTATGCAATATCTCAGATTAAGTTGTGTCAAAAGATAAGTTATGTGGTCACCTTGATGATGTTGACGCGTAATGCATGGGCCATATTATCTATATAGGAAAATAGAAGGAATCATCTTGATCATTAATGTAACACATGAACTAATTTTTGATGCACATAATTAATTATATGTTTTGAGTTTAATGGTATATGCAAATGTAAACTATTGCCTAAAAGTGGATGTAAAATTCTAAGCAGAACTATATTATATGCAAATTGCAGAGACAAACATACTCGTTCGTGTACATCTATATTTATAGGTGTACTTGTATGTATCATTAGATGGTTCCATTTTTATGATAATATTGTGTGCGATCCTGCTAGGTATTTGTTTTCTGAACATTTGAAAATGAAATCCAGTTCTTTGTGTCCCATGTTTATGTGATCAATTTTCCCATATTTTCTATAATGCACTTCCAGCCACTTTTAACTAGTTGCCTGGAAATAAGCCCTGGAACTTCTATCTGATCTTTGTCAAAGGAAGGTCTTTTGAAAGATTAAAATGGAGAAAAGGAAATAGATTCAAATTAGTTCCCTTCTTCCTATGTATATTGATTTGCTATGTCCGGTAAATCTGAAAATATAGCGTCTTTACAAAACACTTGATTCGCTTGATATGATACAAAATTCTTCTTTAAGTGGATTTGTTTTTGATGTTTTTGGTTTGCTATTACTTACTATAGGATTTAGTTTCACATTGAGTTACATGTTTTTTTAATTTCCTCTTAGATGTTTCTTTCATAATTTACTTCAAAAGTTGTGCAAAAATCTTTCCACATTTCATTTTTTGTCTTCTTTTCTTTTCTGTAAGAACTAATACAAAACACAGTACCAATGAAGTTCAGTCTTTCATGAGCTTCCTTCTACTTTTGTTGATGTTTGATTTGTGATGAAGACTGGTGGTTTTGGATCTGTTCATGCAAGCTCTATGTTAGTAAATCAAAGACACTAATACTATCAATTTTCATGTCATTGAAAAAGCAGATAGATGTGGTTGCCTATCTCACTATGTTATGGTATCAATTTGTGTTTTATTAGTTGGTTGCAACCATGCATTGGTATTGGTGCCTATGTATTGGCATATATAGGTAAATAAAATGTAGTTTGAGAATGGCATGTAATCTGCATATTTTGATGATTATCACAAACATCCTGAACTCACTTTGAAATATGATTTTGACACTTTGTTGTATCTGAGTAAATTAGTCGTCCTGTAAATGGTCTTTTATTCTGAGTATTGATTAATTCTGTTCACTTTAAAGTTGTTGTTCGTCTTTCTGTTACAATAACCTGAAAACTGTGACTTTCCTTCATCTCTAATACCCCCTTTACATTGTGAAGTATAAGAAACTTTAACAAATATGCCTACGTCTTAGAAATGCCTGTGCCTTCTATAGGACCATAATTTTGTTGCTTCTGTTTCAATGTTGGCTGCTGGCTGCTTTCCTTGAGCTTATTTATCCATCTTGTATCACCTAGCAAAAAGGAGCTGCACTTGAATTTGGGTTCCACTTTTGTTGCTACTAGGAATCATCATGTCCTTTGATTGAACTAGTGTTTTTGTTGTGCGGCTTCCTAGGCCAACAATAAGCATATTTGGTGTTCAAATATGAGGTGAGTTTAACTATTGCAAGTTGTTTTGCATCTGAAAATATGTATCTTGATCTTGATTTGCAAGGACTCGAATGTATTGTTTGCTTGGTTTAGTTGATTTTGTGCTTTCCATAAGGAGTAAAAATATTTATGTACCTTAGGGCTTGCTCGAGATGGTTGTAAGCCAGAAGCTGCATCAGTACTTTATAAAAGTGTCAAGGTGGCCCGTCTCTCTGTTTCAATGTTGCATCGACAAGATATAAAAGGTGTACGCGTTTGGGCACGACAATTAGGTGGTGAGGTTTGTATTTTCTTTTGCAACTAAACTTATATCAATAGTGTGAGAATGGTGCAAATTATATTTTCACTAGCAATAAATGTGATTTAGTGGATTTAGGCCTCGTTTAGTTGGGGCCTACAAAAACCTCAAAATTCCTCAAAAATTTTTCATCAATATTTTATATTTATTTGTTGTGAAATTTAATGGAGAAATTTTGGATGAGAAAAGAAAATTTGCATTTAATTTTCATTAATTTAGAAAAAGCTTACCGTATTTCCCATGGTAAGTGCTTTGAAAGTTTTAGAAAAGAAATAGGCTTGCTTTAGTTACATTCAAGTTATTATAAATCTGTATAAGGTGGTTGTTGTTTATATTTGGACATAAGAAGATTTGATTAAGGATTTCTGTGTTACAAATGGATTACATCAAGGCTCAACTTTAAGTTTGTATTTGTTTTGATTATGAAGATCTTGATCGGATATATTTCAAAAAAGGTGTCTTGGTATATGTTTTTTGAGATGTTCTTCTTATTGATATGATTAGAGATGAGGTTAAAATGAAACTTAAATTATGAAGGAATATCTTAGATTTTAAAGTATTCATCTTAGTAGTTCTAAATCTGAATATATAAGCTATAAATTTATTCCAAAATAGAAGTACTTGTATTAGAGAGGTAACACTTTAATCTCATATCTTTTAACTTGGTGTCAGACAAGCTGGCTAAACATATTTAAGATGAAATTTCTTGGTGCATTTTCTTTTGCATGACATTTGTGCTATGAAGCACGAGTATAATACGACGATGCGATATGGATACGACGATACAACAAACCTAAAAAAAGTAGGATACAGATACGTCAGGATACGACTGTTATATATGTGTATATAATATGTTATATTCTTATATTTAAAGTGTAGTTCTATAATAGATGAAAATAGCTTATATAAATTATTACTATAAATTTCAAAAATATTTTTTAAATTTTCTTCAAATTAATTACATTTTTTCAAATATTTTTTATATCACTTAAAATAATATTATGAATAATTTAACTTAAAAAGATAAAAATATCTTTCAACTATTGAATTTCAAAAAATTTTAAATTTAAAATAATATCATAAAGTTTATTTAATTAGTTCTCAGCCTATTATATTATTTACATGAAATAAAAGTTTAAATATATATTAGTAGATTGGTTTTATTTTCAATTTAAATCGATTAGCTTGATACAAACATGATACAATTAATAATACAGATGCAGTGATATAAATCAAGATATACTAACTTAATTAAAATATATAGATGTTCTCTCTCTTCAATTTTTTGATTAAATAAATAGATAAAATGAAAAGATCAAAAGTTTTATTTTTTTTGCAATATGAGCTTTATTAAAGTAAAAAAAATGTGATTGATGTCCAAAAGAAGTAAAAATAATATCAGTTAAAGTAGAAAAAGTAGAAATGTCATTAGTATCTGTAAGATCATAAAAAAAAAATAGCTAAAGAGATGACGTAGCTGCTTGTGAATACCAAATCTTTTTTTATTACCGAAACACTAACGTGCGTAAAAGTTTTTGCGATCCCAATTGCGTAGCCCAATATACTTCTCTCAATTTTAATATCTAAATATATGCATAAGTTGTGCTTTATTTATGAAATATTTTTTTTATTTTTTATTGTGTACGCCGAATTGACTGTTTTAATATTTTTTTCCTCTTCTTAGAAGTATCTGGAAGTATCGGATAAGTATCACGAAAGTATCAAATTTTTAAAAAATAAAAAAAAAATTGATACTCCATGTGGCGTATCGAATACATATCAGTGGAGTATCGGGGAATATCGATATCTGATACGGATACGATACGGATACATTAGGTTTCATAAAGTATTGGTGCTTCATAAAGCATCGGTGCTTCGTAGCATTGGTGTGATAATTGATACTCATAAAGGAGTTAATGATATAATGGAATTTTGGAGGAGAACAGTGAAAGGTAAACATTTCAAACTAAATGCATTGTAAGTTTGGTGATCCTAAAAAGAGATAATAATGATGTGAGATTATATAAGATAATATATTCATGCACAAAACTTCAAACAACTTTTCCATCATTGATTGGCAAATTGGCTGAGATGGGGAGTGTATGTGTTCTATGTGATAAGAAAGTTTTTGTCAAGTTAATGGAAAAAAAATAGAATGTTGATATCAAATTAGTTATGTTATGTGATAGTGTGTGCTAGGGAGTTATGTGACAAAAAATTTATGAGATTCTTCATATGCTCAGATAGATGATTAATCATACTAAAGTCCATAGTATTTAGATGGTTGTGTCTAGGAGGGAACAAGAAGAGGATCAGAAGAAGAGGGACATTAAGGTGATTTGACTAGATTCATCACCAGCTCTTGGGGGCTCCTCTACATAAATTTGTGCGTTCAAATCATAACAATTAATAGGCGGAGGAGAAAACAATTAATAGCTTGGTTTATGGTCATTAGACATGAACTTGACCAGTTTTGTTACAGAGAGCATTTCTTTAGATAGATTTGAATGGAGAAATTCATGTGGCTGATCCTCGATTGTTTGGAATTAAGGCTTTTACATTGCTATGTCTTTGGCAATTTTATCTGGTATGTTTAATTCCCACTTGACTGATGTCACAAATTTAACTAAACAAAAAAAAGAAGACTGCATTGGTTCTGGATTTTGCTTAGCATTTTTGGTTTGCAACATGCTTTTATAAGTCAATTCAACTTATTTACATTAAGGCACTGTTTGGCGCAAGCAACAAAATCAGGACCAAAATAGTTATAGTTTAAAAAATAATAATAAATAAATAAATAAATTTTTTTAATCATTCTACACATATCACAATATAAAAATATTATTTTATTTCACATACTTAATAATTTTTAAAGAAACTATCAACTTTATTTCACATCTTATATCAAAATACTCAAATCGAGTATTTGATCTAGGATGTGAAATAAAGTTGATATTTTTTTTGAAAATTATTATGTTAAATAAAATAATATTTTTTTTATATTAAAATCTGTGTAGAATGATTAAAAAAATTTATTTATTATTATTATTATTGTTTTTTAAACTAGTATCATTTTGGTCTTGATTTTAGTCATCGCGCCAAATAGAGTCTAAATCTGATTTTTTTTTTGTTGTAATTACATAATATCTAAGATTTGTTGAGCTTTCTATGAGTGAAATTACGAGTTATTGTAATTGCTGGAAGATGTACTCGATTAAAACTACCGTTAGACTTCTTAATCTTAAAATACTTTTGCCAAATCAAAGAAAATCTCACAAACGTGAAAACGACGACTTTTTATAATCAGATCCGTAAGCTTTCTTAGTTGTCCGTGGCACATAGTTCTTCAATTTTCCAAATAACTTTGAGCTTATATTTTGTACACTTATGGAGCAAATACACGGTTGATGTATGGTTAACCGTTTACTTAAACCGACTCTATTATTTAATACTTTGATACTTGGCTTCTTCACTTACCTCTTGTTTCTGGCTTCTTGGGTTTCTTCCTTGAAATGCTTCAAGCTCGTTGGACACAATTTATTTTACCTGTTGCTGGCTTATTAGTGATTTAGATGATGGTCCAGAATTTTATGTCTCCCCTCTTCTTTCTTTTCTTATTCACATTTCCCAAGACATGATGGTGCACTCTTTGAAATGATGAACTAACAGCCTTGCATGTTTTGCATGTTATTTGGTGCAGAGAAAGCTACCTAGGAAAGAAGTTCTTTATTGGTAGTTGCAGAACAAATTAATTAAGTACAGGCTTTTTCTCAGGTCCATTATATGCCAAGGAGATCATCTTACGTTTTTTTTCTTGTTAGGTGTGTTGAATGGATTGAGCAAATAACTGGGGACAATCTTTGCCATATTTTACTGTTGGAACTACTCCATATTGATTTTTTTTTTCCTTCCAAGAAGAGATGCTTGAAGGGTTTTAGGCGGTCCTTTAAGTAGGAGGACATCATAAGCTTTGATTTAGGACTATTCTCCATGATCATGTTTTCAAGTGTGATTGTATCACATTCAAATTGACTGGAGAGAAAAGAGCTCCCTAACTCTTCATGCTCACTTTCCTTATTCTAATTTGTGAGATACCTTGCTTGTATTCCATCTCATTTTAACCGTATGCATCAGGGTTCAAAAGCAAGAAAGTGGCGAGTAATAGTCAGAAATCTTCCTTTCAAGGTGTTTGAGTAATTTTTTATATGGTCCATTTTGTGTGAACTGTTGAAGAGAGTAGATATGAAGTTACCATTGTATTGTGGATTCAGGTCACAGCTAATGAGATCAAAGATATTTTTGCCACTACCGGATTTGTTTGGGATGTGTGCATTCCTCATAGTGAAGAAGGGTACATTGTGTAATTCACTTCATCATTTACTAAAATTTCAATTTGTTCATCTTACCACATTGTTCCAGGAAATCTAAGGGCTTTGCTTTCATCTCTTTCACCTGTAAGCAGGATGCAGAAAAGGTATTAGAGGTCTTTTTTTTAACATTGTGAAATATCTTGTCAAATGTCTACAATCGTCTTGAATTTTGATTTGTAGGCTATCCAAAATATCAATGGTCAATTGGTTGCAAAAAGACCAATTGCAGTTGATTGGGCTGTTCCAAAGAAGATATATGCACATGCTGTGAAATCCACTGCTGATGATGGTAATTAACACTTAATCTTGGTCCTTTTATGTGCTACTATTAATTTCTTTTCTTCAATTATTCTCAATAAACTCTCCTTTTAGAGCGTACAAGCTGGTTTGTATTTTGATTCTTTTATTGCTACTTTTAAATTTTTTCCTTCATTGCTTCTTAATTTAGAGCATGCAAGTTCGTTTACTGAGTAACCACACAAGTAGGTCTGATTGTAGTCTTGTGGAAATGTTTATCGAAGAACAAGCGGTTAGTTTATTGCAAATTCTTGGAGACAACACGCATTTCTGTTTATTATCATCTAGGCCTGTTTGTTTGTAAGGTTAAATTTAATAAGGTTAAAATTAAACTTTGATAGAGATATTTTTTTATTGCAAGTTGTGAATGATGTGAAATAAAGATAGTTATTATATTGGGATATGTAAGGGATGTGATATAAAGTTAGTTATTATGTTAGAATATGTGAGGGATGTGGTATAAGTTAGTTATTATTTTAGTAGTGTGTGTAGGATGTGAAATAAAATTAATTTTTAATATTAAATTTTATGTGTGATGTGATATGCCGGTTAAAATTAAACCAGGTTAGTTTTCAATGGCCAAACAAATGGGGCCTTAGTCTTAATATGTCACTGCTCTTAGCTGCTATGAATTAGTTCATACATTCTGCATAAAGCAGTTTTTGTTCATGATGTACTTTTTCTACTATTGTGGTTTTGATACATAACAATTTTTCTATTATTTGACTGATACTTTCGTAACAGATATTGTGGAGATTGATTTAGTTTTCCTACCTCCAAATTTGGGCCAAGTAGGATTGAGTTGTTTTTTGGCCTTCCTAACTTGCAGTTTACTAGTTTATACAATTAATGTTTGGACATAAAAAATTGAACTGGATTCTTGTTAGCTAACCAAAAAACTTAAGCTTGTATGTTATGGCTCAAGAATAATTTTATATTCAAATATGCCCCCTCACGTCTGAGCTTTTTTTTGCATTGCAGCAGGGACTTCAGCACATATTTTTTTTAAGGGTAAATTGCACTTGGGTCCCTAAATTTAGGTCATATTATTACGCAGGTCCACGTTTTTAAAATGTTAATATCTGGGTCCTATATTTTAATATAATTGTCAAATGAGTTATTTTTTAATTTTTTTATTATTAATTTTTTTAAAAAATTCCTATTCTACCCCTCCCTTCTCTTTCTATCTCTCTTTCGCTATCTCTCTCTCTCTCTCTTTGCTCTCTCTCTGGTGGGGTCGTCGGCAGGAAGGGGACACCCATTGCCCGCTTGTTGAGGGAGCGGGAGCCGCCTGTTCCCTCCCCTCTCTCTCTCTCTCTCTCTCTCCTTGTTTTCTCTCCCTCTCTCTTTCTCATCGATGCTGTAGAGATCTAGAGAAATAAAGAGATATGAGGGGAGGGGGAGGGAGGGAGGGAGAGAGAGAACATGAAGGTGCCCACCCCCGCTTTGTCGCCAACGGCCTCTCCGAGAATAGGGCGATAAGACAGAGGAGAGGGGTAAAATATGAATTTTTAAAAAATTTAATAATAAAAGAATTAGAAAAAGATCCATTTGATGATTATATTAAGGCTCAGGAACCTAGATGTTAAAATTTTAAAAATGTGGATCTACGTGGTAATATGCCCTAAACTGAAGGATTCGGGTGTAATTTACCCTTTTCTTAATTATTATCATATAAGACAATTGGGGGTCACCAAGGTTCAAATTTGAGACGTCTGACTTTGATTTCATATTAAGTCATTGGTTACTAACTGACCTAAAAGCTGAAGCTTATAGGTCATGGCTAGGAATTATTTTATACTCATACAATTTTATTACTCGAAAGAAATGCTTATGATTGATATATCAATAAACTAATGCTGTCAGAAGATCTGGTTAAATTTATAATTTGTTATTCTTAGTTGTTACCTTGTTGTTAAGCAGCCTTAGCAGTAATTATCAGAATCTATTTACGTTATGTTTTCTTACCTCTTTATAGCTACAGTGGGTGTCTTGGCACCAAGTTTAGTTAGCAAGTTACACGAGCCTTGGTGTTTTATCTATGAATCGTGATTGGCTTTGCCATCGACTGAACCTATTTGTAATTTGAAGAGATTGAACCATGTGATTAAGTTAATATTTTAAGTTACTCTGAACGAACATGGGAAACTTGTTTTGCATGATGTCCTTTAGATCAACTTTTCAGCCAACTAAACTTCCCTGAGTGCTATGCATTAATTAGACTTAATGATCTTTGGTGCTCAACGTGCCTAGAGATATCCCATTTGAGCTGTGCTGTGGCCATTCTGGCATTCTCATTTGTGAAAAAAGGGATTGCTGGGTTTTAACATTGGTTTGATCTTGGGCTTTCTTTGCAATTACCTTCTTTTCTATTATTTCTTTAAATTTTAATGAACCAATTTTTCGTACCTCTACTTAAACACAATTGGTTATTTGAGGAATATCCATTTGTCACTTGATAGGGAAATCAACTGATGGGGACGAAGATGGTGACCTTGGTGAAGATAGTTTTGTTCCAGAAAATGGTGACCCAGATGTTTTCGAAAAAATCAAGCATCAGGAAGGCTGCCGAGATTCAGATGAAGAAGGTACCAGTGTTTCAGATGAGGAAGATTCTGTTTCCAAGCAAAATGGAGTTAGTTGTGTGGAAGTTGATTTTCGTGCAGAGGAAGGAGTTGCAAGGAAAGTTCTTGATAATTTAATTAAATCAGCTTTGAATAGGTCTAATCCACCGTGTACTGAAGGTTCCAATGCACCTAATTTTACTGAAACAGCAAAAGCCTTTAAGTCCATCCCTTCTGTACCTGGAAATAAGAAAGGTGTGAAAGCAGTAGAGCTTACATCTCAAGAAATGAATAACAAAGACAGCGATCTTGAAAGGACAGTTTTCATAAGCAACATTCCGTTTGATATTGACAGTGAGGAGGTTAAACAAAGATTTTCTGTGTTTGGTGATGTGCAAAGTTTCCTTCCAGTTGTCCATCAACTCACCAAGTAAGTTCTGATGATAATTTTTCTTATCTTAGACTGCTAAGAAAAAGCTTATCATGCAAAGGTTTTCTATGTCATTTTGACCAACCAATTATATCAGAGGTGCTTTACTGAATTGCTATTAGACACTTGGATTTAATTGTTTAACGAAAAATGACTTTATTGCTTCTCCCATCCAAAAAAAAGGACGTTATTGCTTTTTGATTGCTTGGGCAGGAGGCCAAAGGGTAGTGCTTTTCTCAAGTTTAGAACCGCAGCTGCTGCAGTTGCTGCAGTTTCTGCTGCAAATGATGCAGAAGGGCTAGGGATTATTCTGAAAGGAAGGCCACTTAAAGTATTCTATGCTATGGACAAAGAATCTGCTTACAAGAAGGGGCTTGAAAAGATAAAGAATGAGGTTCATGACCGGCGTAATGTTTATTTAGCAAAGGTATTATCTCATTTGTCACATTTTTGGGGATGACTTCTGTTGGGAAAAGCTTAGATTGTTTATGTTAATCATGCTGCTATAGGAAGGTGAAATTCTTGCTGATAGCCCAGCTGCTGAGGGTGTATCAAAGGCTGACATGGAGAAGCGAAAAATGTATGCTGTGTATTTTGTTTAGATTTTTCTACGCAGTTGCCATTCATTGTGTTAAATCCAGTTGGTTTCTACTTTAAATATTGTTAATGTGCAGAATTCATGCAACATTTCCTTGAGATTTAGAAATTTCTTGAAGAATTTCTAATTCTCCCTTTTTTGAATAGGTTGGCCCGTAAGAAGATGGAAATGCTGCGTTCTCCTATCTTTCATGTATCTAGGACTAGACTTATAATTTACAATATCCCAAAGATGATGACACAGGAAGAAGTTAAGAAGTTGTGTTTTGATGCTGTGCTTTCTCGGGCTTCCAAACAAAATCCTGTAATTCGAAAGGTTTGGAATATTTCAGCTTTTTAGAAGGTTCTCACTTTTTGATATATAACATGCCTTTGGTTTTGCAAACTCTGTATTCTTTGTTGCATTTAGGTAAAGCTCTTGAAGGATGTGAAAAAAGGGCAGGTTTCTTCCAAGAAGCACTCACGTGGTGTTGCTTTTGTGGATTTCAAGGAACATGAGCATGCTCTTGTTGCACTGAGAGTCCTCAACAATAACCCAGGTAAGGTGATGGCCACCCGAAACTATTAATGGGGACCAACAGCCTTATATATACATATATTTTTAATTATTTTTTCTGTAAAATTTGCAGTAGAATCTATCTTCCACGTTGAAGTATACTGTGTGATTTATGCTGAAAATGCCGAAAGGTGGTGCTTTTTTCCTATATATATATATACATATTTCAATGCGAAGAGATTGATATTGCTTACGTGATATGTTTCTATGTAATTCTTGCTCACTTTAATCTTTGCGACCTATTTCCTTTTCTTTTGTTTTGTAAGTTACACTTTTGTTCTTTGATTCTTATTTTTGTCCCCAGTTGCTTCTTTTCTTTGAAGTTCCATAAAAGCTTTGACTTTTATAATGCTTGTTGTGTAGTGTTGGTTGTGTTGCTATGCAGTTACTTTCGGTAGACTGACAGGTTTAGAGGCCTAACTGTTGTGAAATAAAATCCTTAATATTGTAGACAAGAGAACATCTATGCCTTAAAACTGTAAGATGCCAGCTTAAAATGTCATTTGGGATTAGTGATGTAGGCATGGAAGGAAGTAACCCTATATGTATGATGTGCGGTGAATGTAATAAAGACCTCCGCGTAATATCCCATGAAATCTAGTCCTTGGAATTACAAGATTCCAACATTTGCGCATCATAACAAATATTCATTAAGCATGCGATGAGATCTTTTGCAATAAAGCATATGAATAAGATACTATTGCATAAAATAGAAATTTTTCAATATTAATTTAGAGATTAGAAGAATATTGCTTTGAATCAAATCAACTACGATATGTAACGAATTTAAACTATAATAAAGAACATTCCATCACATATAATATCATTCCAAAGATGTTTTAGACATTGAGCAGAGAAATATATAATAAATAAAGCTGTAAAGGTTAAATAAATGTCTAGTCTCAAAATATAAATGGAATAGAGAAAATAAAGAAAATAGGCTAAATTAGGGAAGAATTATGGGGCAAACAAAGGAGAGAAAACATGGATAGAAAAGGCTTGGATTAAAACCATACACTTGCTTCCTGTGATTGTACCTCAAACCTGAAGGAATGACAAATCTGATCCCTCTTATCTCGTGTACTAAGGTTGAATTTTCCCAAAGGTTAGCAAAGTCTCCACATAAAATCTCTGCAAAAACCCATCTAAAATCTCCAATTATCCCTTGATTTTTCCTTTAAGTACTCATTTAGCACTTCATAATAGTCTGGAGGATGTTGGACTGTTAGATCAAACAATTAGGGATTAAATGGCTGAAATCTGTTGGATTTTGAATTGAAGTGGTAGCCTTCATAGATGCATTCCAAGTGGCTTCAACCAAGCCTTGGATCTACCTGAATCCGAAGGCCCAAATGAGCCCGCTGTTTGAATGGGGCTTGCGGTGAGGCCTTGCTACAGGATTGCCAAGTTGATGAGGAAAGACCAAAATATCCCCTTGCTAATTCTCCTTATTTATTAGCCAAAACTGCCGCTGCTTCAAGCAAGTCTAAAGAAAAATTACATGTTGCCAAACGAACCCAAAATTTGTAAAGTTACCCATCACTTGATTTTCACAATTTTGCTTTCACATAAAGCTTAAAATTCCTCTTGCAATGCATAAAATTGCCTAAGAAGATGCACCGCATAACTACTATAAAATCTCAAAAAATGTAATGAATAGAACCCAAAATATGTCAACTCCTCCAAAGTAGCCGATGCCGATAAATGTGCAAGTGATATGACATATTTGCTCGCATTGATGAGACTTGGGGAATGGCCATAAAGGGAGCTCCATGGATTTTGTTTTGCCTCTATTTTGAATACATGTTAGTTTATTCTTTAGTCCATTGTATGTCATGAGGTATTTATAATATTTTATTAGGTACTTACATTAGTTGCTTGTGTTATTCAACAGTTCCGGTTTATAGCGTCCTAGTTTCGCATATGTTGCCCCCAAGATTACCCTTATTACTCATTTAACCTCTAAAAATTAATATTTACATCTCTCGTCCCATCTTTGATGAATAAGTACAACTTACCTCCAAATAAGGTTAAAAATGTAATTAATAGGTCTCTGAGGACATGATGTAGACTTTGGGAATGAATTATAATTGTTGGTCCAAGTTGAGGATGACTGTTGAAAATATTCATCTTTGGCATTGAATGGGTAATATGGGCAACTAATGAGATATATATTTGTCCATAAATTTTAAATATCTTGGAATGCCTCAACTTTTGCAAATGAATAGGAATTACAAATTATTCGTTTTTTCAATTGGACATCTTCATATTCTTGCAACTCATTTCATTCAGGTAATGTGTTGATTACATGAACAATTAGGCGTTGAATCGGATTCACTGGATCTTATTATGTTAAGGAGAATGGATATTTCCTTGAAATGTCTTCAGATTGAGGGAAACATCATCTAATCTATTTTTCATCCTCGATCTGTTTTCAGCTTATTGCTAATGTTGTACTTAACGTTCTTGGGTTGTTCATAAATATTGCTGATAAAAGATTGTAATGATTGACATGTCAGTTATTATTATTATTTTTTCCCATATAGGTACATTTGGTCCGGAGCGGCGTCCTATTGTGGAGTTTGCCCTTGAGAACCTCCACAAGTTAAGGCTTCAGGAAGGAAAATCCAAGACCTTGAAGGCTAGAAATGAAGGTTCAGATGGAGTTGTCACTTTACACACAAGCTCTTCTCAAGCTGACAATGCAAATGAAAATAGAAGGGGAAAAAGGGTGCTTGACAAATCAAAGCACCAGAGAGGTAGAAATAAAGCATCCCAAATAAACCAACCTATTGATACCAGTATGGACTCGGGCAGAAACGAATTATCGGAAAGTTCACGGATTGGAAGATATAGCTTGAAGCCAAACTCTGAAGAAGGTGGTGCCCGAAGCGAACAAGTTCGAAGAAAAGCTGGGCGAAAAAGGAATTCAATGGTATCTGAGAATCTCTTCAGGTTTCCAATCGCTATTGTATATTTTATTTCATTGTTATTATCTCTATTTTTGCATGATGCAGGATGCTGCTGCAGAAAGCCATAAGCCCAAATCCAGTGACAAATCAATGAATGTTTCAAGAAAAAGGCTGCTACAAGTAGACGTGGAGCCAAAGGAGGCTAGATCACACAAAAAACAGAAAAGAAAGAGAGAATCATCAAAACCAGAAGACTTCGATAAACTAGACAGGCTAATCCAACAATATCGGTCAAAGTTTTGGCGCTCTCATCCAAATAAATCCGAAGATGCTGCTGCTGGTGGCCATAAAGAAGTTAGAAGATGGTTTGAGTCAGCACAGTAGTACAAGGCGGGCTTCTCTTGAAATTGAACTTAGAAGAGAGACATTATCATTATTTGGGTGAAGATTATCTGTTGCTCCTGTGATTATGAAGAAGGATCTTCTGTCCTAAGATGAAGAAAACTATTCCTTGATGCTTCTTCTCAAGCTTCAAGATCTGGGTTTTGCTCAATACGAGAACTGTGAAATTGGGAGTTTTAAATTAATCTCTGTTTCTTATATAGATAAATGTAATGGGATTTTGTTCAACTTTACTGTTAGGCGCATGTTAATTTTGAATTTTTCATCTGAGTTCATTTTGTTGTACATCCGTTGTTGACACCCAAGCTGCCACCTTTTTCTGTTTGGTAATAAGAAAAAAAAAAATTTGGTTGAAATTTTGTCATTTTTGAAAAATATGTATGATGTAAAATAAAGTAAGTTGGTTATATTAAAAATTGTGTAGGATATGAAATAAAGTTGATTGATTTATTGAGAATTATGTTGGATGTGAAATAAAGTGATTGTTTAATGTTGGAATTTGTGTGAAATAAGATATAAAATAATTTTTTAAGTTTTTTTTAAAAATAAATTTAAGATTTTGGCTATGGTTAATTTTAGATATGATTTTTAGCCCATTGCTAAATAGGGCATTTGTCTTTATTTAATTGGGAGTTATTTTGGTAATGATTTTTTGTATATTAATATGAAATAAAATTAATTATATTTTGTGAAATGTGTAGAATGTAATATAAAATAAATTTTTTTATATTAAAATTTATATATTAAGAATAAAAAAATAATTTTTTATTTTATTTAATTTTTTTTAAACGTGATAATCAATCTAGTCTCTAATCAAATAGAGGCTTAGGTTGACAAAATCAATCTACTGCGTGATTTGAGCACTTTTCAGGAGGTCATTCATCTCAGTGCTATTCCAGTCTCCACCCCAAACATACTCAACTATGGAGTTTTTCATTATTAGCTTCACAATTTTGCCCCAAAAGGCGCATCTACTATTTGAGATCACGTTATCTATTTATACAACTTAGGATCTCCCTCTCTTTCTGATATGGATCGATTTATTTTTGTGCCTTTTTCACCATAGAAGTCTGTCAGGAGTTGCACTTTGCCTCAAATATTCCTATCTCTTAGGACATCATCTGGCAATCACTCCCCGCCCTCTTCGGTTACGAGCATCACAGAGAGGGTGTGTGAAAGTTCTTAGGATTACAAATATAGGTTGCAAAACAGGTTGACGAATTAGATTTGACTTAGGGGGCGTTTGGTTCATTGTTATCTTAGTATTATTTTATGTAATCTAGATGTCATTACATCTAAATGTTATCTTTTAATTAATAATTTTATAATATAATAAAAAATTATTTATAGATATCATTAAGTCAAACAATTACTTTCTCTATATAATGTAACATAACATCAAGACAATATTGAACCAAACGTTCCCTTAAGACTTGAATCCAATCGCTCAACCCAAACTTGAATCAATTATTAAATAGGTCAAAATTAATGATTAAAACTCAATCCGATTATAAACAAGTCAAGTCAACCAGTTAACCCAACTTGTTAATATAATAAATATTTAAACTAGGCAGCTTGAACTTAACTCAATTATGAATAACTCAAATTTAGCATATTTAATAAATTAGTTAAAAATTTTTATCAATATTTGAAATTCTCAGGTTGAGTTCGAGTTAAGTTCAGTCATATAAATTGCCACCCCCATACGATTTAATGACTGCTCACGGATCGAATGCGCCCGCGTTAACGGCGACTCTTCAGTGGATGTGCTTGGAGGGATACAAACATCGCATGGCATCCTTTGCTCACATTTCGTAGTGGATCGAGATACCTCGATTTTGCCCTAGCTAGTGCTACCCATTACCCTCCGTTGATCTGCGACCGTCGTGACTCCCCGGGAACTTCTGGCCCTCGACGGCAGCTGTCGCAGTTATCTCCGACTTCTCGCATCCAAGGTCGGTCACTCTGCATCTTTAGTTGTTTTCCGCTGTGCTGTCATGTCTCCAGCCATTTTGGATCCAACGAGTATGATGGCAGTTTTCACAACTGAATAGTAATACTTGTTAGAATTTAGGGAGATGTAATGTCTATTGAATTATTGGCTGAAGTGACGTCTAGGTCTTGTCGTTTGGCTGATGGAAGTCCTACTCTGTGTCTGCTAGGCTTTGAGCTTATACGTTTGCATATCAAGCTACATCGTTGTAGTGGTGATCCTGGCTAGTTGTAGTGACTCATGCAGAAGACAACTATTATAATAGACATGCCAAGTTGTTATTTTTATCAGATTGTCTCTTTGATTTTGTCGATACCTTGAACTGTGTCTCATCTTTTCATTTAAATTACTTTATTAAAGTTATACTTGTAAGGTAGACCATTATGATCAGTGGTTGATCGATCTGCCTGTGTTCATCTAGTCCTCTACATTTCACTTCCTCTTCAAAGGCTTATTTGCTGCTTTTGGTGTTATTATCTATTGAACAGAGTAAAAACTATAATTATCTGGTTACGGCTTACGGATATTTTGTCTTCTAAAAATTAGAGATGTGAAGATTATTTGGATTTACATGCATGCATTAAAACATGCAAACGTGGCATTGTGCTAGAGTATTATACACAGCTTATGCCATAGGACAGCAGATTTTTATTGAGGTGATGTGATTCGAATTCAGGGGCAAGGTTTGGCTATCAGCTAATCTGAATGCTTATACTTTTATGTGTTAGGCCAAGAGTAAGTAGAAACTATTGTGGGTGTGTTGTCTGCTTTTGATTTATCGACTAAAATCTACAATGCCTTGTTTGTCATTTTTAACTCAAATTAACATGAAACTGATTCTTCAATGCAACAATTTTACAAAAACGCTCAGATAGAATTTGCCCTATATATTCAATTCACTTTAAGTACTGTAAAAGCTTTGTTATTTTTGCATGCGGTTATTCTCTTCTTTGAGAGGAAAGTGCTTGTTATTTAAATGTCTCATAAATTTGCTTTACTCTGATGTGGCTAGTTCCTGTGGATGTATTGGAAATAGAAAGAATCAAGAATTAAGCTCTGCCAAGGAGGAAAATACCAACATTTCTGCAGATAAAGGAAATACACTAACAGCGGGCAATATTAATGTTCCTGCTGTGCAAATGGGAGTTGGTGAATCTCAGCTTTAAGAACTTCCACTGGACAGGTTTCCACATCTGCACTGAATTTGATAAAAAAAGAAGCTACAAGATTCTGATGCACCAATTGTGTTGGCACCTCTTCAGAATAGCCATACATCTTCAGAATAGCCATACAAGAGCAGTTGATGCATTAGCTGAGGGAGAGCAAGTACTAAACTACTAATAGAGCGACGCATGTCCTACGTTTTTCAAAATCTCGACTTTGTGGTGCTCAGTCAAAGCCCTGGTATTTTATATATTGGGTTGTTATAATATTTATGTAGCTTGCTCTGCTCCTTTCCCTATTTCTTCTCCCCTCCTTGACAATCTGGACGGATGGGAGAGACTCTATACTTGTTTGATTAGTGGGTTTTTATTGGAGAACCTACAATTTTGTTTTCTCGTAATCAATGCAAGCACCGGTGGCAGAGATGAGCACGGGTTCCAGGACTACTGCAGCTCCTCTCGTGAAGAAAGGCGCCCACATGGTCTCCTGGTCCCAGCAGGTTTCTCTCCTCGTTTTTCTCTGTTTCTTGTATTACCCAGTTATGGGTTTCCAAAGGTTTACCGCTCAAAAGGTGGATTTCACCAGGAGGATGATCTGCTTAGAGAGCAAGTTGCAATCCACGGCTCCTCTGACAAGTGAGTAGTACTGTATTATCTGCTATATCATTTCTTTCTTCTATTTGCTGAATGCTTGAGGACTTTGTATTTTGTTTCTTGGTTTCTGTATTCAGCTGGACAATTATTGCTGCCCAGTTCAATGGCAAGACAGGCAGGCAATGTCGGAGAAGGTATTTTAATCATGCTTTCTCCGCCTTCTTTGTTTGTTCAGATGAGATCTAATATTTTACCGAGATGAATCGGATAATGATGGTGTTTTGCAGATGGTTTACATACCTGAACGCTGACTGCAAGAAAGGTGGGTGGTCTCCAGAAGAAGATGTGCTGTTATGCGAGGTAACTAGTTCTTGATTTGCTGTAGGATTTTGGTGATGATTTTAGAGGTAACTAGCTCTTGATTGGCCGTAGAAGTTTGGTAATGATTTTGTTCGGAAATTTAGTTCAACAATCAACATTCTTACCAGCAGCTTAAGATAAACTGATTTTAGAAGGGACTGTTGCTTCAGCTAATGATTATTAAGTTTGCATCAGCTTTTTTCTTAGCTACAAATAAATTGTTTTATATGCTTTTTATCTGGGATTTCCTGTGAAACACTTGAGTCTTTGGTCATCTTTGTGGTTGATTCCTAATGCCTTGATTTCAAAGTTGATGCTTAGGCACAAAAGATATTCGGGAACAGATGGACAGAAATTGCAAAAATGGTGTCGGGCAGGTAATTAGGATATTCAGCACTTTTTCATACTTAAAAATGAAGAGATAAAATAGAAATGACATCAGTGTGCTCTTTTACATGCAGATCTGATAATGCGGTGAAGAACCGATTCTCAACCCTTTGCAAAAAGCGTGCAAAGGATGAGGCTTCTTGCAAGGAAAATAATGGATTACTTGTGTCCACAGACAGTAAGAGGGCCTTGATGAAAACATCAGCAACCAAGCATGTTAGGTATGGAGGAAATCACGGTAATTGTTCGTTGTAATTGCTGCAAATGCCAAGTTTTTCTTTTCTTCTTTACCTTCATGGCCAGAAAGAAAAAGGGATAGAAAAAGTAGAAAATTGTCACTAATTTGTTCTACTTCTGTGTTATAGTTATGATGGCTCAGCTAATCCAAAATTTTCAAGTTACTCATTAGCTGCAAACTGTGGAATAACGAGAGGACAGTCAAGACCACCTCTAGCGTTGCTCACACAAAAGTTAAACAGTTCGAGTATTTTGCAAGAAACTTGTCATATTGGCAGCAGAACTAACGCTAGATCATGTGATAGTAAGTATCATTCTAATTTGTTTCTTCTTGCTTTTACTGGGTAATACCACGGCATCCAAGACCAAATGAACACAATTAAATAAACAATGTCCTTGTTATCAATTTTACTAATATATGATTTCTCTCATTTTAAAGCAATCGTGATAAGTGAAGATCAAGGTACATTTCTTCGAAAGGATGACCCAAAATTAACTGCTTTACTGCAACAAGAGGAGATGCTGAGCTCTCTTGCTGTTAGAGTGAACTCTGAAAACACAAAAGAGAGCCTTGAGAATGCTTGGAAGGTACGGAGGTTTCTTAATATCCATCTATTATGTTCTGATGTAAAGTAATGACAAGAAAGACTAATGTAGTGCTTGTTAATTTGATCATTCAGGAGCTCCAAGATTATGAAACTAAGTTCAAAGAACTCATCAAGGATAATACAAAAGTAAATAGCGAAGGTCAGCTATCTTTGAGGTAATTTACATGTTCTCAATCTATGCATTTGGTTGATACAAGATAAGTAATGTTTTGGAGCATTAGTTACACGAATTATCTGTCAAACAGGAAAGATTATGCCATAGAGGACTCTCAGGCCAATTGTGGTGCATGCACCGGATCTAAACATCAGTTTGAGGATTGTTCTCTGAATTGTGAAGAAGGCTTTAGTGATAAGCATAAAAGTATTCTTATTTCTGGTAACGCTACCTAAATTGGTACTTTCATGTCTGCTTTTGGGTTTCAAATAATGGTTTGCTTCTGCAGATGAAGTGATAGATCCTTTTACAACAGACAAACAATATGACAGAATCAAAGTCAAATTAGCTGCGTCGGAACTCAATTCCCCTCTTAAAACTATCCATCCCTTCCATTCCTTTACAGATGAAATCCCAACTCCAGAATTTTCTACTAGCGTAAGATTTGATGTCTAACTCTTCTTTATGGCTTGGCTTATTATGTTACAATGTTCAATTGAAGTTTTCAAAGAATACTTGTTTATATTTGCCTTTCAAATTTTTATTTATTTTAGTTTGCTCTCTGAAAAGACTACGTCATTAAATTTTAAAAATGTCGATCCCCTCTTTCATTTCTTATACAATTTTGTGGATTTAATTCCTGTAATGTTGCTGGATGGAAGATGGAACTGGTGGTGAACATATTTTTGTTTAATATAAGGGTAAATTGCATCTGGCCACTTAGGATGAAAGAGTGTTGCAAATCAGGGGCCGGAAGAGTGTTGCAAATTGGTTCTAATTTTTTAAAAATCTCGATTTAAGTTCGTAAGATTGTAAAAGTGTTGTTGTTGGTACCAATTAAGATATAATTGTTAATTTTATATCATTATACTCTAAGATTATTCCCAATTATTAATATTTTGTCTTTCTCGAATATAAATTTGAAATATTAATTTTTTTGTTTTAAATTTTTAGAGTAGAAAATGCAAGAGATATAAGGAGTTAAATGCTAAATTGTTGTTAAAGTTTTAGAGAATGGTGAGGATGGAGAAGTATAATGGACCTTTAAAATATATAAATTGATTAAGCCAGTCAAAACATGATTAAATTTTATATTTTCTATTAACTTTGCTAGTGATAAGGTGAGATTTTGAAAGAGGGACCAAGACTACAACGCTTTACATTCTTAGAGACTAAAATTTAAATTTTTTAAAAGTTGAGACTTGGGAGCAATTTACAGTGCCCTCCTGATCTCAGAGCCTAGATGCAATTTACCCTTATTGTAAACATTAGTCTTTTGACGGAAGTTTCATTCTCCACATGCCAATTTTCTTCCTTTCATTGACTGCAATTTTTCTTTTGAAATTGCCTAACAATGTCTTATTCTTGTTCCTTTACCGTGTGACAGGAGAAAAAATTCCTTCTTAGCGTTTTGGGCAAGTCATCTCCATGCACTTTCCCCAATTCAAGCCAACAATCTTACGACAAAATTTATTCTTTCCCCAGTTCAAACCACTCTCCTTCTTGCAAGAGGGCTCTGCTCAATAGCCTCTGACTATCCAGCATTTCTTCGTGAGCGCTTTGCTTCTCAAATGCTCCTGGCGTTTTGTCATACGCCTTTTAATATTGAAGACATAAACTTATCGGTTTCTCCCATGGGCTGCAGATCTTCCAGAATGGTAAACTGCAGGTACATAGATCACCCATCCTTCAGATCTGATTTTGATTTGTTATTATATGTATATAGGTGCCATAGGTGCCTTACTGTTTAATCAGAGTTTGACGATACGTGAGCTATGTTTATTTTCTTGTGCTTGGACTGTGTTAAATTGTATCTGTGTTTGCTTTTGTCCTGCAAGTATAAAAACCTATTTTTCTTTGTTTGTAAGCTCTATTTGAAAACTTATAACGGGAAATGAGTGGATATATCTTATTGAATTTCAGTTGTTTGCCACTCTGAATGTGATATGCCAAATTTCCTTTTATTCTACTGAATTGTTTGCTTTTTCTACCTTGTGGTTAAATGTGGATGTATGAATCAATCTAAAAAAGAACACCACTATCATGCATACAATTTAACAACTGAGCTGCAATATATTTTGAATAGTTAAGTCAATATGATAAAAGATAAAGAGAGAGGCTGCTAGGTCTTTTACAAGCTGATTTTTATTTCAAAGATGTTGTACATGTGTAAAGAGTAGAATTACATTAGAGCCAAATAACTAAAATTGTTGAGCGGGAATGGTGGAAGTTAGCACCATGAACTGATAAGCAGCCAAGTGTTTTTCAATATTGCGAGCGACAGCACAATGAGAAACCACCCCAGTGGAAGATCTTACGGAATAGAAACAATAATAAAAATGAAACTCTCGAGATGTCCAGGTAGAGGTCGGGCCCTTAAACCAACCAAAAATTTAAATATCATTGGGACAAGCGGTGTGCTACTCCGATACCAGAAAAACTAATTGGATCTCATGATGGCATCATTTCCTGTAGCTATCAAAAATATCAACCAATGCATTACGTGTTATTTCGTATTGAAAGATATGGCTAAGGCAAGCTGCCTACTGTATAGCATGGTCGTTCTAGTGATAAAAATATTAATTTAAGATCCTCAAACATGAAAACGGCTCCGTCTATTTGAGAATCATCAATAAGTTCATCTCACAAACATTGTGTTTGACATCACCCAATTGGATCCTGTTGAGCTTGACTCAAAAGTTGGTATTAGTGTTGGCAACAGAATTTGTGTTTTTATCCTTCATATCTTTTTGAGACACCAAATCTTTAAACTTCAGTTACAAAAAGTGATAAGAAAGAGCTAAGGTGTACCTAAATGCAATAATAGAAAATGAAATTCTAGCCCCAAAGTTGGCATTTTTTGTCTTTATTGGGGAGATGTCATTTAGAATCAATTTTTTTCATGATATGGATGTTTTTTTATTTGATATAAATATCATTTTGATAGTATATTCATATTAAATATAAAAATATTCATATTAAGCATCATACTAAGCAAAAAAATATACGGTATCATTAGTTGTGCTCTGCGTGCTGCGGGCTCCGCACGCACTGAGCCGCTGATGGGCAGTAGGTAAACAGTTGAGCTGATACCTAAGGGAAGTCAATAATTTCTCTAATCTATAGGATTGAAGTCTACCTCGAATGAGTACAAGTGTATGTGAGTAAATCAACTCAATTTTATTTTGTGATTTCATTCCCCTGTGGGGCCTTGTCTCTTCGATATTTTTACTTGTTAACAAATATTCTGAATATTAAAAACAAAAATAAAACAGATATTCAACTTTTAAATTGTAATAATACTATAATATATAGGAAACAATATATATATAGGAAACATTCTAAATATTATCGTACATGATAGTAAGGGTATATCAGAGAGTTTTATTCAAATCTCTGTGGCCTGTTTGTTTGATCATTAAAAATTAATTTAATTTAATTTTAATTAAGTATATCACATCACATATAAAATTTAATATTAAAAATTAATTTTATTTCACATTCTATACATATTACTAAAATAATAACTAACTTATATCACATTCCTCACATCTCAATATAATAACTAATTTTATATCATATTCGTTACATATATTTCAACATAATAATTAATTTTATTTTATATTATTCATAATTTTTAATAAAAAATTATTTCTATTCAAATTTAATTTTAATTTTATTAAATTTAATCTTATAAACAAACAATTTTGTATACACAATTTAAACAACCATACCACTATATTCTTGAATATATCAAGTGGATTCTTATGTTAAATTAATAAATTGAATTGAATTGAAGTTGATTCGATTCAAATGAGCTACTTAATGCACAAGTTTGAGATTGACTTGTTTTAGGGGGAGTTTGGTTCGTTGTTGTCCTAGTGTTATGTTATGTAATCTAGATGTCATGATATTTAAATATTATTTTTTGACTAATAATTTTATAATTTAATAGAAAATTATCTATAGATGTCATTAAATCAAATAATTATCTTCTCTAGATAACATAACATAATATCAAGATAACATTGAACTAAATGCCCCCTTGAATTTATCAACGTATTTTCAAATTATTCCTAAAAATTTTCACTAAACTTAGTGGCTATAGAACAATGTGAGATCCTATGTGCATAACTCAATTAATCTAACAGCCAAGTAACATTTAGCCCTGTTTGGCACGAGGACCAAGATAGGACAAAAACAGGATCAAAATGGTACTAATTTAAATAATAATAATAATAATAATAATAAATAAATTTTTTAAATCATTTTACATAAAGAATAATTAAAATAATTTATTTATTATTATTATTATTATTTTTTAAACTAGTACTATTTTAGTATTGTTTTGGTCCTTGCGCCAAACAGGGCCTTAATAGTGAGATCTAAATGCCAAATTTTGTTATTGACATATTTATAAATATGTATACGTACTATTTATTACATGATACTTCAAAAATCACATTTATCATAAAATATATGTTTTAGAAAAATTTATATACTGGACATAAAATTTTTCATTCAAATATTTTAAAAATTATATATAATATTATATATTTTACTCAAATTCACTTAAATTTATGCATCTTTTCAGTTTTTTACAATAAATACTTAAAAATTTATATCTGTTTAAATTAAGTTCAAAATGTATTTCATATAATAAAATATAAAATTATTTTTTTGATAAAAATATAAATTTGTTATCATGGAGGTGGAAGGGAATGTAATTTTTAAACTACTAAGTGTGAACTTGTAAATTTCAAAAAAATTAAGAGGATGTTTAGTTCAATATTATCTTGATGTTATGTTATGTTATCTAGAAAAAGTAATTATTTGATTTAATGATATTTATAAATAATTTTTTATTAGATTATAATTATTAATTAAAAGATGATATCTAAATTACATAACATATTATGAAGGTAACAACGAGCCAAATGCTCCTAAATAAAATTTGTGTTGTGTATCTGATCTTCTTTATAGTCATCAACAGCACAATTTTCTATTTGGTCAAAGTTAAATTGAATTTTAATCCAAAACAAAAAACTTAAAGTGAATTAGTCATTGTTTCCTACGGAAGTCTTCGGCACACTGTTTAGTAGGATGATATTTATTTATTTATTAATAGTCAAATTTAAATTAAATTAGCCATTAGTTTATAAATATATATATTAAATTTTTTGAAAATTTAATCATTTCATTATTTTTTCTGACTTGTCTTATATAACTATTTTATTTATACTTTAATTAATTTAATTTATTAACTCTTAAACATCCATTACTTTTAATATTAGAAATTAACCCACAATTTAATAAGGAAATACATTCTATTAGTCAATTCAAATTTGGGAACGTTATAAAAAAAATTAACCTGCTCAAATTTTTTTTTAAAAAAAACTTAAATAGATAAATAATAGGAAATTTACATACAGAATATTTAATTCATCACAAATTACGTATTTTACTATCTCTTAATAAATATTACACATATCATATTATTTTTATATTTTTATTGTTACAATAGAAATATAAAACTCATAAGCAGAGCGTGACTAAGAGATGATAAAATGTATAATTTATGATAAATTTAGTGTTCTGTATGTAAATTTTTTAAATAATAATAATAATCATAGATGACATGACTAACTTATTTATTTATTTTTGGGATAGTTATATATTTTATTTATTTTATTTGGAATAGAACCCAAAAATTGGTTTTGTTTTTTTTTGTTTTGGATATTAGACCCAAATTAGTGATTTAAATTGAAAAGATGTTATTGGTTGGCCGAGAGGCCCACACCGCCCCCGCGCAGACAGCTTTAGAAAAGTTTTTTTTTTTTTTTTATTGTAAGAGAAAAGCATTACTTCTTAAGAGCCCGCCCGATTAAACCCTAGCCCCGAAATTCGTCGGCCAACAATACTCCGGCGGCCGTCTCCATTTATCGAAAGAAAAAAATCCCTCCGGCGGCCGCCGCCTCCATCTTCCGGACGACAGTTTCCTTTTTCGGTAGGCGGACCGGCTGTCAGCAGCTGCCACCGCTGCAGCCTGAAAGATGGTGAAGGCCTACCTCCGCTACGAGCCTCGCCTGGTCTTCGGCGTCATCGTATCCGTAGACTCCAACATCTCCTACGACCCCTCCGGCAGGCTCCTCCTAGCCGGCGCCCTCGACTCTATCGCCGCTTGGGACATTAAAAAGGGACTTCGCTCCAGTTCGCTTTCCCCCTCCTCCAACTCTTCTCACTCCCCCAGCTCTTCTCATTCCCTCGCTGTCACCTCCATCGCCTCTTCTCCCTCCTCCTCTTCCTCATCAGTTGCCAGCGGACACGCAGACGGTAGCATACGTCTCTGGGACCTCAGTAGAAGCGCTTGTGAGACAACCCTAAATGGCCATAGTTCTGCGACCACCGTTCTGCGTTACAACCACCTCGGTTCCCTTCTCGCATCTGGGAGCAAGGATTGCGACATTATCCTGTGGGACGTCGTGGCTGAGGCTGGGTTGTTTCGCCTCCGGGGACACCGTGACCAGGTAAGTCTTCTCCAGTTCCATGTACTTTATCTTTTTAGGAAGGATTACTTGGTGTTTTAAGTGATACCGGTTTCTTGACTTTCAGGTGACAGATCTCGTCTTCCTAGATTCAGTGAAGAAGCTAGTCAGCTGCTCAAAAGACAAGTTTGTTAGGGTTTGGGATCTCGAGATGCAGCATTGCATTCAGACTGTGAGTGGGCATCACAGTGAAATCTGGTCGCTTGATGTTGATCCAAATGAAAGGTTTCTGGTGACTGGATCTTCCGACCCAGAACTCCGATTCTACCATATAAGGAACGAGGCTGAGGATGCTGACAATTCTACTAAGTGGGAAGTTTTGAAGTATTACGGGGAAATCAAGCGTCAGGGAAAGGATAGGGTGGCCACCGTTAGGTTTAACAAGTCTGGGAGTCTGCTTGCATGTCAAGAAGCAGGGAGGACTGTTGAGATATACCGTCTTTTGGAGGAATCCAAAGCCAAAAGCAAGGCTAAAAGGCGTGTCCGGAGGAAGAAAGAGAAGGTATTGGCAAAGGCAGGTGAAGGGAATGAGAATAGGGTTTTAGATTCTGGACAAAATGCTTCTGATGGAACAATCTCAGTACCAGTTATTTTAGTTTCAGATGTCTTCAAGCTCTTACAGGTTTTAAGAACAAGTAAGAAGATTTGCTCCATTGCCTTCTGTCCTGCGGTTCTTTCAAAAGGCACTGTTGCCACTTTATCCTTGTCATTAAACAATAATGTGCTGGAGACTTATTCCATTGAGGAGGGCAAAGCTGAGAAGAAATATACAGTTGAGCTTCAGGGTCACCGCTCTGATATAAGGAGTGTGTCGCTCAGCTCAGACAATACTATCATGCTGTCAACCAGCCATAATGCTGTTAAGGTCTGGAATCCAAGTACTGGTGCTTGCATACGGACAGTTGAGTGTGGCTATGGGTTGTGCTGTTGCTTTGCCCCCGGTGACAGTTATGCGCTTGTTGGAACCAAGACTGGGACCCTGGAGCTTATTGATGTTGGAAGTGGCACCCGAACTGAAGTTATAGAAGCTCATACTGCTGCTATCAGATCCATCATTCCAATTCAAGATGAGAATGATTCTGCTGGGGCTGGCTTCATCACTGGAAGTGCTGATCATGATGTCAAATTTTGGGAATACCAGTTGAGGAAAACAGAGACTGTGAGTTTTCGTTTACATTTTGTTGTTATACTATTGAAGCTTCAGTTTTGTAAGAGCTAAGCAAAATTCTATTTCTATTACTGTAGAAGATAATCAAATTCTTATCTTGTTCTTTTGATAGGAATCTTTGTGAGATTGCAAATCAAGTTTATAAGAATCTGCTTATCATTGAAAGTGCTAGCAAATTAAGGAAAATTGCACTGAATGCTGGTACTTTTCATTTGCAGGGTTCTAAGCAACTTACAGTAGCGAATGTGAAAACTTTGAAAATGAATGATGATGTCCTCGTGGTCACGATCAGTCCAGATGCCAAGTACATCGCAGTTGCTTTGTTAGATTGCACAGTCCGGGTTAGCTGCCAAAATTCCAGAATAGCTTTTATCTTTGGCTTTATTCATCAGTTTCCAAAGTTGTTGAGCTGGTTATTTAATAGTTGCATTGAACAATGGAATTAATTTGTTTACTTAAACCACTACGCTTTATTTTGTTGTTCTTATCCAATCATTATCCTGGATATCTGGAGAAGGCTTGTAGGCAAGGAGAAATACATTATATAAGTGAAAATTTGATGAATTCATAAAATAATAAGGTTTTCATTTAAATATAGTTAACGAAAAATTTACAATATTTTTTTTAGTTCTCTTTTTTTGGATGAAATATTCATTGTTCTAAATTTCAGTTTTGCTAGTGGTTTGATCATTATAAAAAAAATTTGCAGGTCTTTTTCTTGGATTCTTTGAAATTTTTCCTTTCACTATATGGTCACAAACTGCCTGTACTTTGCATGGATATTTCATCTGATGGAGATCTTATTGTTACTGGTTCAGCAGACAAAAATTTGAAGATTTGGGGTTTAGACTTTGGTGACTGCCATAAATCCATTTTTGCTCATGCTGACAGGTTAATTAGTTATTCTTTTTATTGAAAAAGCTCTATTCTATACTTCTTGCAGTAAAACTTTCTGTGCAAACTCATTTAACTGCAGTGTTATGGATGTGAAGTTTGTGCGGAATACTCATTACATGTTCAGTGTGGGGAAGGACCGTTTGGTCAAGTATTGGGATGCCGATAAATTTGAGTTGCTTTTAACTCTTGTGGGGCATCATGCTGAAGTTTGGTGCCTTACAATTAGTTTCCATGGTGATTTCGTCATCACTGGATCCCATGATCGTTCACTTCGTCGTTGGGATCGTACTGAAGAACCATTTTTCTTGGAGGTTATGGGATACTGTTTACTGGCTTCATACTAAGTGCATGCTGCTGAACGATTGATTGTTTCATTTGCATTTTACCTTTTAATGTGCAGGAGGAAAGAGAGAAGAGGTTGGAGGAGATGTTTGAGTCGGACTTGGACATTAATGAGAACAAGTATGCACCAAGAGAAGAACTCCCAGAAGAGGGCTCAGTCGGTGTTCCGGGAAAGAAAACCAAGGAAACATTTGCCTCAGTAGATCTGGTTATTGATGCTTTAGATACTGCCGAAGCTGAACTAAAACGCTATGATCAGTACAATGTAAAGTCTTTTCATGTTCAATCTAATATCATTCATGATATATTGTTATTCTAATTTACAACTGCATGTTTGGAAAAACTTTCAAGGAATAATCCGAGTTTACAAGAATCTATTCAGAAATAGGTAGGAGGCTCAAGACTATTCAAGTGCTTTATTGATACATAAATGTTTGAGAATTTTTTTTAAATAAATTTATCATGGTACATGACAAAATAAGTTACATGTCGTCCCATAGCATGCAATAAGTACTGTTTATTCTGTGTAACTCCTGACATCTTCAGGCAGACAAACAAAATAGAAAAGTCGGTGAATTTCAACCAAATGTGCTGATGCGTGGTCTTTCACCATCTGACTATGTTCTTCATGCTATTTGTGATGTTCAATCCAATGCGCTGGAACAGGCCCTTTTAGTAAGTGCTTAGTTTTGCTAAATTCTGCTGTCACTTCAAAGTCATTTGATTTTAGTTAGCATCTAATCTGATTTTTCATTGTATCTTGTTGGTTAGTGTTGGATTCCGGAACTGCATACTTGTATTTTTTATATATGTGCAATTTTTTAACTTAATGTTTGCATGAGCTTCTAGAATAACTTGGGTTGGGACAAACCTCAGAATTTTAGAAATTAAGTTACGAATGGTGCATGGATAATCATATTGTGCAGGAATAATCATATCGTGAAAAGGCAGTATAAAGTTACGAAAGAAAAGGCAAAATGTCAATGGAATCAGGGAATATGATGTTATATTCCAAAAATGTTACTCATTTGTGGTGTCCATGTTATGTAGGTCATTGTTTGGACTTGGCAGTATAAAGTTGTTCTCTGTTGGCCTATAGATGTGTGCTTTACCCTGAACATTTGTATTAGACACAAATTTGGTGAAATTCCTTTTTCAGTTAGAGGCTATATGATGTGTATCTATGCTCTCACACACACAGAAAATTCCGTTCTATCTCCCCCATTTGTGGTGCAGTAATATTTATCTGAAGAATTAGTTAGTTAGCCTCTTTCAGTTTTAATAGGCACAAGTAAATGATGATATAGTTGATCTGCTGATTTTAATTGCTGAATTACTGTGTTCTTTTTTTTTTGGTGCAGTGTCTACCTTACACTGATGCATTAAAGCTTATGTCATACTTAAAGGACTGGATTCAAAATTCTGACAAGGTAAGTTCATTTTGCATATATGCTTATTGCACTGATTGTTATCCTTGAGATTACTTCTACAAATTTTTTTTAAAAAGAAAATTACCTAGATCTTGCTAATTTTTTCATGTATGCTACTATATCCTGTACTAGTATATTTATGCTTTGATGTTGGAAAGAACAGAAGAGACGGCCTTTCAGTGCTTGTGTTCTACTTTTGTCAAGCTTATTTTATGTAATATTCGGATATGTGTCTATCTTTGTTGAGTTTTATATGAGTATATTGCTAATTTAGTTCTTATGTGTGTAATTTTTATTTTATATCATATTATTTTTGTTATGTACATGTGTTTGTTGTTTATATCAATTACAAAACCTAAATGTATTATTTTGTGAAATCTAAATTTGATTAAGATTAAGCTAATTTAATTAAGTTTAATTAGCATAATTTAACTCTAATAGAATGGTCAAACCAAGGTTGAGTGGCTTGTTCCTTTGGTGCCATGTGTTGTGAATAGTGAGACATGTCCAAATTATTTCCATGTGTTGTGAGCTGTAATAAAAAAAAAATTTCAGCAAAATTCTCCACACTTTCTCTTCATTTCCTATCTACATTTTTCTCCATGGCATGGCTAGTGAAGGGAAGGATTTTATTAAGCGGATGTTGTAGGAAATCATCTAGGAGAGGGCAAACAACAAAAAGATCAAATGTATGTAATTTCAGCTTATTGTATGGTGTGAAATGTGAAGTGTTCAGCAATCATCAAAGCTTAAAATACATTTTCACACAGAAAGAGTTAAACTTGAGATAGCGTCATTGGCTAGAGCTGATCAAAGACTATGACTTGGTTATTATGTACCATCCTGGGCGTGCCAATGTCGTAGCTGATGATTTAAGCAGAAGAGCTAATTTGAGTATGATGGCTTTAAATTATGTTAATCAACAACTTACTTTCGAGCTTGAGAAGCTATCATTATCTTGTATGGTCAAAAAGAACTCATTATTGCTATCTCAAATGATAGTAAGGCCTGACTGGTTGCAACAAGTCAAAGTCGAACAAAGTAAGGATTCTCAGCTTCAGAAAATTGTTGGGAAGCTAGACTCAGGTTGCCAATTTGATTTTAAGTTAGATGGTCATGGTTTGCTATGGTTTTGTAATAGGCTTTGTATACCACATATGTTACTACAAGAAGCTCATGGTTCTCGTTATACAATTCACCCAGGCATGAACACAATGTATCATAATCTTAAAAAAATAATTTGGTGGCCTGGTATGAAAAAAAATGTCTACGAAACAGTAAGCAAATGTTTGTCATGCCAATAAGTTAAAAGCGAGCATCAACGACAGCCAATACCCATTCCAATGTGGAAGTGGGAAGAAGTAACTATGAATTTTGTTGTTGGCTTACCAAGATCATAGCGTGAAAATGATACTATTTGGGTTATTGTAGATCGATTAACTAGGACAACACACTTCTTACCTATTAAGATGACAGACTCTACTAATAAGCTTGCAAAGGTGTACTTGAATGAGATTGTGAGACTTCATGGAATTCCATCCTCAATTATTTCAGATCGAGATTCAAAGTTCACTTCTCATTTTTTTTAAGAAACTACACCGAGCATTTGATACAAAATTTAAATCCACAGTCAGATGGTCAGATAGAGAGGACCATTCTAACAATGGAAGACCTACTACGATTGTGTGTTTTGGATTTTGGGGAGGGCACATCTTCCACTTGTGGAGTTCGCCTATAATAATAGCTTTTAGGCCAGCATTGAGATGACACTCTATGAAGGTTTATATGGTAGAAAGTGTCAGTCGCCATTGTGTTGGTATAAAAATAGAGATTGAACGATAATGGGTCCTCAATTAGTTGATGAGACAACAGAAAAGATCAAATTAATCTGTGAAAGACTACAGTCAGCTCAGATTCATCAGAAAAGTTGTTACGATGCTCGACATAAAAAGGTTGAATTTGTTGTAGGAGACTTGGTATTTCTTAAAGTGAGTCCAATGAAGGGTATTGTTAGGTTCGGGAAGGCTAGTAAGCTTAAGCCACGCTTTATTGGACCTTTCTCAGTTATTGACCGGGTTGGAGCTGTAGCTTACCGATTAGCACTACCCTCTCATTTGGAAGGAATTCACAATGTTTTTCATGTCTTATTGCTTCGAAGATACATTCAAGAACCATCACATGTTATAAAACTAAGGCTGTTAATTTTGCTTGAAAATCGATCGAAAATTGAATCGAATTTTGAATCAAATCGAGCTCGATTCGATCTAAATGAGCCGACTAACGAGGTTTTTTTTTTTTGCTCATAAATTTTATCAATTCAATCTTGAGTCGGCATAGGATCGGATCGAGATGGCTAGAAATCGAATCGATTAAAAAAATAAAAAATATTACATATATATATTTATATGTAACTAGATTTAGTATGTAGTTTTTTCAGTAATCTATTGGAAGGTTTCATTAGACTTTCATTAAAATTTTCTCTATAATCATTTAAATCATATTTATTGTAAATTATTTTTTTGTTTTTATCTTTAAATAATAGATCAAAGCGAATAGCTATAGTTTAAGCTTATTGGATGAACAAATATATTTATACATAATATCCGGATAAAAGATCAAAAATTAATCAAAAGTCAGATCGATTTTGATTCGGATTGAGCTTGAATCGATACAAATGAGCCAGACCCAACTCGAATCAAGATCAGATTGAACTCTCCTGATTCATTTTCTAAACTGAATCAAGATCGAATCGAAAACTTTCAATTCAATCTGGAGCCGAAGTCGGATCGGCTTGAGATCGCATTGTTAACAGCCCTATATAAAACATAGTCCGGTGGAGATGAAGGTCAAATATGACTTGAGTTATAAAGAAAAGCCAGTTCGAATTTTGGCTAAGGATGTCAGACGTTTGAGAAGTAGCGTTATTCCAATGGTCAAGGTGTTATGGAATAATCAAACTGAGAAGGAGGCCACTTGGGAACTCAAAGAGGAGATGATAAAATCATTTCCTAAGCTTTTTTGTAACATCTCGTGATCTCAATGTAGTGGTATTGTCCGCTTTGGCTTTAGGAAAACTGTGTGACTTGAGCACTTCCCAGGAGGTCACCCATTCCAGTGCTACTCCAGCTCAAGTACGCTTAACTATGGAGTTTTCCATCACTAGCCTCACGGTTTTGCCCCAAAAGGCGCCTCTACCATTTGAGATCACGTTATCTACTTATACAACTCAGGATCTCCCTCCCTTTCTGATGTGGGTTGATTCATTCCTGTGCTCCTCTCACCATTTATTATTCGACCTAGAAGCCTGCCAGGAACCGCACTTTGCCTCACTAATTTCTTTCTCTTAGGACATCACCCGGCGATCACTCCCCGCCCTCTTCGGCCACTGGCGTCACAGTCCCACCAGCTTCCGCTTGGTTCGTCCTTGAACCACATCGTACTGCGGGAGGTCGGCTCTGATACTATATTGTAACATTTCGTGATCTCATTGTAGAGGTATTATCCGCTTTGGCTTTAGGAAAATTACGTGACTTGAGCGCTTTCCAGGAGGTCACCCATCCTAGTGCTACTCCAGCCCAAGCACGCTCAACTATGGAGTTTTCCATCACTAGCTTTACGGTTTTGCCCCAAAAGACGCCTCTACATTTGAGATCACGTTATCTACTTATACATCTTAGGATCTTCCTGGGTCGATTCATTCTTGTGCCCCTCTCACCACTCATTATTCGACCTAGAAGCCTGCCAGGAGTCGCACTTTGTCTCAGTGATTTCTTTCTCTTAGGAAATCACCCGGCGCTCACTCTCAGCCCTCTTCGGCCACGGGCCACATTTTTACTTAATTTTGATGATGAAATTCTTTCAATAGTGGGAGAATTGTAATATTCGGGTATGTGTTTATCTTTGTTGAGTTTTATATGAGTATATTGCTAATTTAGTTCTTATGTATGTAATTTTTATTTTATATCGTATTATTTTTATTACTTGTGTTTGTTGTTAATATCAATTATGAAACCTAAATTTATTATTTTGTGAAATCTAAATTTGATTAAGATTAAGCTAATTTAATCAAGTTTGATTAGCATAATTTAACTCTAATAGAATGGTCAAACCAAGGTTAGGAGGCTTGTTCCTTTGATGTCATGTGTTGTGAATAATGAGACACATGTCCAAATTATTTCCATGTGTTGTGAGCTGAAATTAAAAAAAAAAATTCAGCAAAATTCTCCGCACTCTCTCTTCATTTCCTATCTGCATTTTTCTCCATGGCATGGCTAGTGAAGAGAAGGATTTAATTTAGTGGATGTTGTAGAAAATCATCAAGAGGAGGACAAACAACAAAAAGATCAAATGTAAGTAATTTCAGCTTACATCTTCACTTCTCCATTTTCCCTTCTTCTTTCTTTTCAAATCTATCCTTCATTTCTCATATTTCCTTCATTTGTTTTTGGGGGATTTCAGAGGAAGATTTCTGCTACTAAATTGAGAGGAAACCTCAAATTAAATCTCAAGTTAGATGCCAAACACAAAGTTTGAGTAAATTAAAATACATATTATTATTTGTGGATTGGAATGCTTGAATAATGCATGCAAGGTGAAGTTTTGAATTTTGAATTTTGAAAGCTTTACAGATATTTTGTTTTGTTGAGAATTTTTTTTTGAGATTCTAACTTACATAAATATATTCTTGTGTCAAGTGCAGAAAATATTGTAACTATTGCTATCATTTTACTTAACGTTGTTTGGCAATATATTGAGTTGGTGGTAACAAGAACGCCAAGTCTAAAGCACTTGTTTGAAAGATGAATTGAATTAAAAAGTTTTAAGTGCGACAACTGGTTAAGATACAGATTTCTCGTGGTGTACGTGTCTGCCTAATTTGAACATTGATGATTTTAGGTGATAGTCGTTGAGGGCTATTCATAATATGTTACTGATCTCCAGTCCACCACTAAATGTGTCCGATGTTATGGGGGATGTAGCTTAAGTATCGTGACCGATGTTGAGAAATGCAGAACCAGTGGGATCTTGGAGAATCGTATTCGATGTTATCGGGGATACTGTAGCTTAAGGATCGTGACCGATGTTGATAAAGGCCGAACCAGGGGGATCAAGGAGTATTGTATGCGATGTTATGGGGGATGCTGTAGCTTAAGCATCGTGAACGATGTCTAGAAAGGCTGAACCAGTGGGATCGAGGTTCGAGGTCTGCAAAAGAGAAATCTGATTAATTATCGTTGATGATGGAAGTAAAGTTTGAGAGGGTCCCTCTGCTTGTCATGTGTATGGCTGAAACGCGACGATGAATCCAAGTGTGTACAGGGCTCGAATATAAAAGTGATTGATTAAGAAATGGACTAATACGTAAATTTATTTTTTTAAAGTAATATTTATTTAAAAAATGAGTGTAATATGCTTACAGTTTGTTAGTTGCTGATAATATTATGTTAATATATGAGATGATTGGTGTACTTGTGTAATGTTTTTTATTTAGTGTGAGTTCGTCTACTCAGTCCTTAGGTCGGTGGACTGATGACTTTTTGGCAGGTACTCTTTCACCAAGATAAGCTCAGGTCAAGGACACAGAAATCGATGAGACGTAGCTGTTTCTTGTTTTGTTATTTAATATTATTGTTCTAAACTTTATATATACAAATAACCATTTGTATTTTATTATAATAAAACTATGAAGTGATGTTAAAGAAAACTCTGAACTTCTTATTATTTATGTCATATGGTATTTGATCTTTTGGATTGTAATTTTTAATTTGAGATACTATTATAATAACTTTTATGACTTTCTATTTGTATAACTGTGATTTCATTTTTCATTCAATTATGCTTCTCATTCTTTCCATGCCCTTTTTGTCACACCTCCACTATCGTTAGGAGTAGGGCGGATTAGGTGGAGGGCTGTGACATTTTAGTTATATTAATTTGATAATCGTACCATTTTGCATAATTTTAAGTCATGATACTCTTTCTTATATGTTGTAGCTCTTCTGATTTGAGAAGGTTGCATACAGTAGAATTGTCTGCAAAGCATGGTTCTTAAGTTGTCATAAAGCCCCTACTTGATCCGGGGTAGGAATGGAAATAAGATTTAAATTTATAATTAGCAAATTAATTAGATTAAGGGCATGTTTGGCAATTACTAAAAAATGGATAAAATATTTTTTTAATAATATTTTAAATTTATTATAAATTTTAATAACTTTATTTCACATACAACACAAATTCCAACCTTACAAAACAACTTTATTTCACATCCAACACAAATTCCAACCTTAAAATCAACTTTATTTCACATTCTACACACCTCCCAATATTAAAATAAATTTCTTTCCCATCAACTCTGCAAAATAAAATATTTTCTCTTTCCTTAAATTTATCCTCCAACCAAACAAGCCTTAAATGTAAGAGTATTTTTTAAAATTTAATAATGTAATAAATCAGATTTGAAATCATGCAAATTAAAATTAAGTTGAATCAATGATAAATAAGAATTTATCAACTAAATTTAAATTGTTGATTTAAATTCAATATATCAGATTCGAGTTTCAGAAATTAAGATAAATATCTTACAAATAAAATCTAACAGTAATTTTCGCTTAGATAAATATTTGGTCATACAATTATAGCCAAATAAATAATTCAAATTAAGCAAATAATTTTATATTAAAATTGAATAGTTAAATTAGTTTGATTCAGAAATTTTTTTATACTTTAGCTTAAGAGTTCATGTTATTCCATTGCAATTAATCTCTAGCCTAATCGAAGTGAAGGACCAGCGAGTAAGTGCGACTAGTGAGTTGACATGTTGGGGAGGCTCACGGGCTCCCGGGTACGTGTGGTTGTTGTCGTGCAAGTAGGTTGAAGGTTTGGCCATAGGGAGGCAGGACACATGGATGAAGGCGACTGGGAGCTCAGGTAGAGGAGGTGTGCTGAGCGTTGGAGGCAGGCATGTGTGCGAGGTGTTGAAGGTGGGCGCTTGTTGGAGGTGGTTGTCATTGGTGGTGAACAATTGTGCAGAGACAATTGAGTGGTTTGCAGAGAGAGTAAAAGATAAAAGGAGTTTTTTTAAAGGATAATTAGGCTTTTTTAAGAATAATTAGGTTCTTTTAAAGATTCTCACTCAAGACTAACCCTCACCTTTCCCTATACAGGATATTGACCCCTTAACCTGAGATCTCACTCAAACATTATTTCAGTCAACACTAACAATTTTTTATTACAATAAAAGGTGATTTCTATTTATAAAGATCTTATAATATGACAAGAAAATCAAACTAAATGCAAAAAATGAACATCCAATTGCAGTCAACTGAATAGAAAATATTTAATTTCAAGGAGAAATATGGCGTATTATTATCCTTCAAAGTCAGCTTCAAATCTTTAATTAATATCAATCAGTTAAATTAGCATCATATCATTCCAAATCAGCTCAAATCTGAATCTATATTCATGATCAAAAAATCCAGAAGTAATCAAGGCTATCATGGTTCCCCTATCAACTCTCCCCAAGTGGGAGAAGCTTGATCTCGTCGAGTATGGGTCAAGCGACTCATGTGTTTTCATGTAGGTCAGATCAATCAGTTATAGCATCTGAGTCTGTTGAAAAAGTATAAATCTCTGTCGAACCAAATATTATTGATAATCAGATTCAATTAAAAATTATCTGCTCAACAGGATTATTCGATCATCTATAAATAAGTGCTAGAGTGAATTTTAGTTGTGGATACTCATGGCTAAGGTAATGCTCAAAGAAAAAAAAAGCTAAAACCTCACGGGATATTACTATTGGGTTCTGACAACCTTTAGATCTGAAATATTGAAAGTTCAATTATTTCCATAACCTATTAATAAAAATCAAAATTTATAATTTGACCCAAATTAATAAAAATTTTAAAATAAATTTAATTTGCAAAACTAATCACCTTATTTATTATATTATTATATTCAAAAAATTTCTTACATATAATTTTAATAATTTGCCTTTCAAAATTGTTGATTTTAATATGGAATAACAATAACAAAATGCTGACGCATGTAGAAAACTAATTTAAAATGTAAATATCAATGTAAACTTAGACTATCTAACGTGCAACAAATATAAAAGTGTTAGACCAAACTTGACTCATGATACTATTGGTGTTTATTAATAAACTTAGTCTGATCATAAGCATGTGGGTAGTAAGTCAGAGTAATAATTGTTGTGGTTCCTAATGAGTATCATATGATCCTCCAAAAATAATTAGTGAATGGTATAGCGTACCAGCTAGAAGTTCAAGTGCTAGCTATTTAGTTCCATGCACTTCCTACAGGTGCTGGTTCATACTTGGTGTAGACCCAATTCTATTATTGGCTTTATGGTGGTTAGAGGTGTACTGGGTTAATTCGAACTTATGATCCACAATCATCTCAATATGATTAACTATGCAGTTAGATTATTTAGTGAACTCGGTCAAACTTATGATCTGTTTTTTGTCCCAGCTCTATGAATAATTCTTCTATTTGCTTTTTGATGTCTTCTTTATAAGTTTCTTCCTTGAAATTTTCACGTCTGTCATACTCTTCGGCTAAGCTGGGATCCGCTGTATGAACAAGGATATGCAATTGTGTAGCATTTCCTCAATAGAGAGTATAAAAGTGTCGATAAAAAATTCTTTGATGCTTCTATGGGATCAGGTCTATGAAGCATGAATACTTTCATTTTGCATGAAGTGTCGTGTCAGACACTGTTTAGGACATGGACACGGGGGACATGGGGGGACACCGTTTCAGACACGTCATGTGATGTGTTCGAATTAAATAATATTAAAAAAATCCCGACACTCCTCAGACACGCTAGGATACTTGACATGAAGGGACACTGTCGGACACTACTGGACACTTATGCGGGATACTTTGAGACACTTATAATAAAAAAATATTTTAATTTTTTATTACAAAATTATATTTAAAATAAAAATACATAAACCCTAAATCTAATCGCGAAACCCGCTCCTCCTGCACGGGCGTCCCCGAACACTTCGACGGTTGCTGCAAATCTACTCCCTCACGTTGCGAATCGTCGATCGTCTCTCGTGGGCTCTCCGACTCCTCTTCCTCGCACTCTCGCCGCAGCTCTCGCAGCTCTCTGACTCCTCTTCCTCGAGCTCTCGCCGTTGTCACCTCGCGCGGATCATCTCTCGCGGCAAGCCGGCTTCTCTTCCTCGTGCTCTCACCGCAGCTCTCGTGGCTCGTCGGCTACTCTCGCATGCGCGATCCCTTGACCTTGCCTTCCTCCTAACCTGCGCATGTCACTGGCCACGGTCACCGGTCATCCCCACTTCTCCATCGAGACACTTAGGTAAACCACACACGCTGCACTACACCGACCCTCATAGGATTTCTGATTTTCTCTACTGTCACTGAATTTTGAGTTGCTCTATTATTTCCCTTAGCTTGCCATTGTTGCTGGATTGTTATGTTTTCTTATATCATGTTAGAAATGTCTTTTTTGTTGTCTGTCTGCCCTGTTTCAGATGTTTTGCTCTTTCCTGAAGGTTCACAGCTACTGAATTGGTTCTGCTTATTATTATTGTTGAGTTGATATTTTGCTTATTGTTGGTTCTGTCATGAACTCATGATTAGTCATTTTTATGTTGAACTAATTCTTTTGATATTGAGTAAAGTAGTAGAAGTTACAAGTTTAATAATTATTGAATTATGTTTTATCTTTTGTTTGTAATCAATTGGTATCTGTTTAATTTGTTCGCCACATGTAACTTTTACATTTTAAGATAGATTTGATACTTTTCTATTTGATTTATTCTACATTTTAAGATAGATTTGATACTTTTCTATTTGATTTATTCACTGAATTTATCATGTAATTGCCATGGATAAGAATAGCTATAGTTTATATCTAATTTGATTCTTAGGAAAATTCACAAATATCTCAAGCTGAAGAATCCCAAGCTACTGATAACATATCTGAGAATGATCCTTTTCCACAGTGGAAATATGTAACAAAGCTTGATAGTCTTGGACATGGTGGTGGTAATTAGTTGTTTAAATGTAACTATTGTCATGCTGAGCTAAGGGGCACATATTTTAGAGTAAAAGCACATCTGTTAAAATTATCAGGATTTGGGATTCGAAAATGTCCTAAAGTAAAAGATCATGAACTCGTTGAAATACAAAAGTTAGATGAACAAGCAGAAAAAGCAAAAAAGAATGCCCAGATAAGAAAAGTGCCTCTTCTATATGCAGCACCTACAAGAGCTACTTCAATGGCTTTTAGTGCATCATCTAGTAGATCTAATACACAATGAATGGAGACATTTGAGCCCAGAAAAAGAAAAATAAAAAGAGGATCATCTATTGAAAAAGCCTTTAATATACAAGCAAGGGAACAATTGAATGAAGCTATTCCTCGAACTTTCTATTCATCGCGCTTGGCTTTTCATCTAGCGAGAATCCCATATTGGGTTGATATGTTGAAGATTGCTACAAGTATTACAATTCCAAGTTATGTACCTTCTGGGTACAATAGCTTGAGGACAACTTTTTTTCAGAAGAAGAAAGCCAACATAGAAAGACAACTACTACCTATTAAGAAAATGTGGTGTTAAAGGGTGTTATAATTGTCTTCGATGGGTGGTTTGACATTCAAAGAAGACTTCTAATCAATTTTATGACAGTTTGTGCTGGTTTTCCTATCTTACTTGCTGCTGTAAATTGTGAAGGAGAGTGTAAGGACAAACACTTCATTGCTTCTCTAATGAGATCTATTATTATGGAGGTTGGGCCAGAAAAAGTTGTCTAAGTCATTACTGATGATTCTCCTGTGTGTAAAGTTGTTGGAGCATTAATAGAGGAATAATTTTTTCATTTTTTTGGACTCCTGTGTTGTCTATACTCTAAATTTGGCACTAAAAAATATATATTTTGCAAAAAATGTTGAAGGCAATGAGATCATATATAAAAAGTGTCATTGGATCACAGAGGTAGCAAATGATGTAATTTTTATAAAAAATTTTATCATGAATCATGTTATGCGATTAAGCATGTTTAATGAACATGTGAAGTTGAAAATGCTGGTTATTGCAGAAACTTGTTTTGCGTCAGTAATTGTAATGCTCAAGAGGTTTAAACGAATAAAATAAGGATTAATTAATATGGTTGTCAGGGCTAGCATTGAGTTGATTTTGGGCAAGCCCGCCTTGCAATTGATGTTTTAGATTTAAAGTCAACATTCATTTGAATCAAGTTACACCTTGATTTATTTTGATTTGATTTTCATGTTGATTCAAACTAAATTACCAGTCTTACATCTTTGAATAAATCTTATTTTATGATTTAAAATGATATTATCAAATTGAATGTATATGTATTATGTGTATGTTTATGCTTTAATCTCTCACATATGTTCTTCATACAAAATTATACCCAATATATGTCTTACGTATACATTTTTAATGTCTGAATACCTTTGCAAGTTGCGTCAAACGAAAGTAAAATGAATTTCTATTTGGTTAAAATGTGCAATATTATCCAGCAAGTTTTGTGTTTCGAACTTAATTGTTAGCCCTAATGGCCTTGGATCGCTCCTGTTTTTGATGGCAATTTGGATTCCACAGCATTCATTCCTAGTTACTTTTGCACTATGAATATTAGTTGGGAAATTGGTTTAACTAATAAACCCTACACAGGTTGAGCTTGTTTGCAGGATCACGACTGTACTTCTGCAAACTCATCATAACCAGCTAATTACTACGCCTGCTGCCAAACCCATGTTGACTGTGCTCAAGGATATTCTTCATTCAAGTGTTAAGGTACTTAATGCATATTTAAGCTAATTACCTTAGAAGATTATATTATTTTCTCAGGAATCACGTTGGTTACTTTTTTGCTGAAAGTTGAGAATTGATGAGTTTATATTTCAACCCTATACAATGCACCAAAAAAGGAAACTTTTTGGGCCTTTCTATCTCTGTTTCTCTTTATTCTTTTTCTGTCAGTTTCTCTCGTCGTTGTTCAATATTATTGTTAAATCCCAATCTATGAAGCATGGACACTTCAAGAACCACGCCGTGTCCGTGTCGGACAAACGGACACTCGGGGACACGCGAGGACACGCGGGGACACCGTATCGGACACGCCACGTGGCGTGTCCTAATAAAATAATATTAAAAAACTTTAAGGACACTTCTTGGACACGCGAGGACACATTAGGACATTTCGGGACACATTAGGACACTTTTGAGATACATGACACTTCTGAGATACATAAGATAGAATTGGATATATTTAATATTAACGTTAAATTTATTTATTAATATTATATATTTTTAATAAAATTTATGAATATATCTATCTCATTTTTTTTATTATCGTTAAGATTTTATTTAATAAAACTAAAAGCTTATCTTTTATTATTATTAAAATTTTATCTAATTTAAGTCAAAATTTTAAGTTAACCAAGTTAAATCAAATTTATTCCTCTTTTGTTGCACTTAAGTTTTACGAAAATGAACCAATCGCAAAAAATTTAGAACTCCGGCTTCGCCTTTATTCTTTTTTCATCAACACCGAGAGCTCTTATTTCTCTTATTGTTGTGCTTACTGTGATTATCTTAATAAACAAAATTGTATTTTCTCTTATTCAAAATGAACCCTAAATTTATATCCCAAATATTTTTAATGCGACGGTGCTTGTTCTCAAGTTTTTATTTTAATTTTATGAGACATCAATACTACTTACAAGTTGTTTATACTTAAAAATTTAAATTTATATTATATTATATATATATATATATATTTAAGTATGAATTTTTAATTTTATTATTATATTTGGCGTGTTATGCCGTGTCCGTGTTCTATATTTTAAAAAATCGTCGTGTCGTCGTGTCGTGTCGTGTTGCGTGTCCCCGTGTCGTGCCCGTGCTTCATAGATCCCAATGTTCTATTTTTCAAAATTTCGCCAGCTTAGCCTGGTTGTTGGGCCTACCTTTCGGCCTCTCTCTCTCTCTCTCTCTCTCTCTCTCTCTCTCCACAATTTGATTCTTTTGTCAATTTGGTGGTGGTGCCTAAACGTATTAATTTTTGTTAGTCAAGCAAGACTTTCCTTCATGTAGAGCTTCTTGTATTTTTCTTGTTAAATTTATATTATATTATATATATATATTTAAGTATGAATTTTTAATTTTATTATTATATTTGGCGTGTTATGTCGTGTCCGTGTTCTATATTTTAAAAAATCGTCGTGTCGTCGTGTCCTGTCGTGTCGTGTTGCGTGTCCCCGTGTCGTGTCCGTGCTTCATAGATCCCAATGTTCTATTTTTCAAAATTCCGCCAGCTTAGCCTGGTTGTTGGGCCTACCTTTCTGCCTCTCTCTCTCTCTCTCTCTCTCTCTTCACAATTTGATTCTTTTGTCAATTTGGTGGTGGTGCCTAAACGTATTAATTTTTGTTAGTCAAGCAAGACTTTCCTTCATGTAGAGCTTCTTGTATTTTTCTTGTTTAAGCCTTTGCTTGTTCTATCTCTCTTTTATTTTTCTGCATAAATATTAGAACAAAGATTCAAAAATGCCCGCTATTCCTCTTTCTTGTTGGTAAATGTCAATTGTGAAGAATTCAACCTAGTTCTGGATATAAAAATGATGCGTCAATCTATTTTCTCAGGAATGCAAGGACATAATTGGATTCAATCTTGCGGCCATGGATCACCTTAAGGTAATGAACTCCCAAGTCTCGAATACATGTTACTTATTTTAATGTAAATGGGGTGAATTATTCCAGTTTTCTTGAAAGTCGAGGAATGTTCATTATTATGGATTTGTCTCCCTCCCAATTTGGATTTCATATTGGTCTAACATTCGTCAAAAATTAATGAGTTGAAGTAATTATCTAAAGGAAAAAGTACACGTTCTCTCTCACACTGCTTTCTTCCTTCCCTCAACCTCTTTACTGAAAGCAAGCGTCGAACTTGAGAGTACGGATGGAATTTTTGAAATTTATGGACCAATGTGAAATCCCCCAACCAATTGTTTTTTATTTTCATTCATTGCAGGAATTGATGTCAATTAGATCAGATGCTCCATTCCGGGATGCAAAAGCAAAACTCATGGAGATCCGCCAGCAGCTGTCGGATCGTTCGGATGGAACCCAAGCGAAGAGGAGGAAGAAAAAACAGTAGAACTCCAGCAAAGACTAAACAGGTGCTTGATCTCACTTAACCCTATATTGTTCATTATTTTGATATCTATCACTGTTGTATAATGGCATTCTTATTCCTGCTGATAGGTGCAAAATTTTGACAATATTTTGTGAAATTCAGTAATATATTTAAAATCATGTTATTGGAAAAAATAAATTCTCTATTCCATTAATAAGTAGGCCTTGGTTTCAATTAATTTTCTCTCCTCCTGAGTCAGGATTACAGAGAAACGTATAGGGAAAAAAGATGTTGGTGATGATTATGAATTCCACTTATTTTGTGATGAAATTTAAAGATGAATTTAAAGTAAAAGGGTTGCAGTTGAACTAGTTGATTTTTGATTTTTATTTCACCAATTAATTTTATTTGATGCATCTTATGGTGTTTACTGTTTGACTTGAGTTTATCTAAATGTTTTGTTTCACTGGTACAAGATCACTCTTTTATGACGGTTGAAAATCACCTTAAAAATGTAAAACAATCGTCGCATATTCAAAGTTTAAAATTAAAGAAATAAATCTACATAAAATAAATCTGGAGTAAAACACATAACTCTTAATATACATAAAAGTTGATAAATAAAATCATATCTTTATAATTATGTTTTCAAGTTTCGTGATATATACCTGCAAATTAAATTAATAGTTAATATTTTATAATTATTATATAAATAATTAAAGTAAGAATATTTTTTGAAATGCTATACTGTCTTACTATTTTTATTTGTTCCATATATATGTTGTTAATAGCTCATGAATATCATTATCTAATTTATTATTATTAAATTTGCTTTTATTTTTTAATCACTATATAATTGAAATTAATTAATAACAAAAAATAATAATTTTAAAATAAATGTGTTAAATTATATAACAGGAGGTATTTTTGATAGACCTGCAGATATAATATTATGTTTATATAAGTATATAATATTTACACTTAATATTATGTCTTGTTTCAGATATTAATTAGATATAAAATTGAGTATATTATATTATGTTTATTAAAATACATTTGAAATTAAAAAATATAATTTACAAGGCTTCTATAGTCTTTAGTTTAATTGTCATTTTCTTTTTGTAAATGTGTCATATAAATATTCATAAAATATTTATACACAACAAAGCATTGTTGATTTTATAAATAATAAGAATCAATATGCGATAGTATCGAGAAACAGAATAATGAAAGTAGTATCTATCTCGCAAATTGTTATATATTTTTATTTGATTTTATAATATTTATATGTACATAATAATAAAAAAAAATTAAAATTTAAATATATATAATATGTATATATATATTTACATAATGTAAGTACTTATCGACTCATCGATCTTCTCGAATGTGTCAAACTCTATAATATCTTTTTTATCAAATAATAGTTGTTTATCAAACCCATAAATGTTGGCAGGAATAAGAATATATATTAACACTTCATTCGTTAATGCATGTATGAATTGCGTGTTCTAATATTTTATTGACAAATGAAAAAAATATGATTTTTTTTTTGTACGTAATTTATATATAGTTAGCATTATAAATAATATATGTATATATAATAAATATAAATGATAATAAATAATATTATTTATCTTATTCTTTTTACTTTGACTTGTTGGTGATTTTTCATTATGTTGCGTTTAAATAGATTTAGTTTTTATTCGCTTTAAAGAAATGAAAAATTAATAATAAAAAAAATTTTAAAATTATAATATTATAATAAAATATCATATTTAATCATTGCAAAAAATGAGTCATGTGGGCTAAAAAGTAATATATCTTAATATTTACTAATTGTTGTCCTATCATGTGAAAAAATAAGTCTAGCAGACTCATAAATACTGTATATGTTCCTTTGCCCATTGATAATCGGTATGCAGTAGGAGCCATTAGATTCACCACCGTCTTATGGGTGAATCAAGTAATGCATTCCTTATAATATGAATTTATTGAATGTAACTAAAATTATAATTATAAATGAAATTATATTTATGAATATCACGTATAAATAATATCTTTGTTAATGCAGGAGACAGACTTGTATTGCCTCTCATAAAGAAACCTGATACGCTCGTCATCGAACTCACCTGAATAGATTTATATCCTCTCTTGCCATCCTTAAAAAAGGGGATTATTATCTGAAAATTTTTTCCAACCCTAACTCTTTTAGGATGCTCTGGCGTCATAGCAAATATATCATTTCTACCTTCAGGGTGAATTGTACTTTGAGTAATCTACACATAAAATAATGAAATTATAAATTCACAATAAGTACTCGTATTTAATTATTATAATATGTATAACATACAAATTTTAAATTATTTACAATCTTGGTCTCTAGTTCCTCAGAGGCTGCATTGACGTAACGATCATCTTTTCTCTTATGTGCAGGTTTCCATAGGTCTGACCTAGGAATAAGATCCTGAGTTTTAATTTTTTTTGCTACAAAATAGTTTTTCAAAATAACTTTATATAAATAATGATATTTTAAATTAAATATAAATTAAAAATAACATTAGTATGTTAATCTATTATTTTTTTGCTATAAACCTGCGTAACTCTTCCTTGAGTTAGTGTGATAATACTTCTGATTCTTTGCTCTATCGACAGTTGTACGACTTTTATTCTATATAAGATATAAATATCTGTTATAACTATTTCAGATTGCAGGTGTGAAGTTAAAAAAAATTACTTGAAATTTTTCAAAAATATGATAGTTGATAAATAAATTTCAATCTTGTTGAGAAATAAAATTATATTCCTCGAAAATGACATATTGAGCATTTTCATTTTTATGCTCGATAAACTTTTATGTATAGAAGATTTCCATGTCCTTTATAATTTTTTCATATAAATGAATAATTTATCATGCAGCTTATCCACTCTATGTATTTTATAGAAATAGAATAAAATTATTAACAAATCATATATTTTTTAATAAAAAATAAAGAAAATATTTTACCATTATTTGTTCCTACATTATCTTTTTAATTGATTTTGGAATTTCATGTCAGTTAATATATGAGATAGGAGTTTTATGATGAATTATTAGTCTCAAATAACTCAATTGGCTTGTATTTCTTCTAAGCACTAACAAATCATTGACTATCTCAATTATTAATTTCTGTTGATCTTTTTTATTTGTTGTTAATTTTAATAATTGAGTCAAGTTTTTTTTTTCTTCGAGGTTGAAGAGTCTGATTTGTTCGCCATTAATCTACAAATTTATTTGTAACATAAATTTAAAGAAGCTCTTTATAAGAGTTAATATAAATGTAATAAAATATTTGTCATAAATGAATTGAATTAAAAATTTATGATTTGCTATTTCTTGAGTTTTTCTAACTATTCATTTTTTACTTTTTTTAGATTTATTTACTACCTCAATATTATCTTCAATTTCAATTAAATATGTAGGAGCTTCATCAGAATTATCATACAAAGTCATAGACATTTTTTTTTGTTGGCCTTTACGTCTTCCGAAGAAGTGGGGTAAATTGGGATAAAAAAAAATTCGAATAAATTGTACTTATGAAATTAACAGCGGATAAAAGCGTGCACAATTAAATATTCAAAATAGATGAGAAGCAAGTTAAAGTTATAGCGAAAATATGTTAAACGGAGTACGAAAAAACAGATTGGTCGATTTTACCAAATAGATCAGATGAACAGGAACAGTGCAGAAAATAGAGAAAGAAAATCGATTAATTTGGGCAAATTGACCAAAATAGTAATATCAATACAATAACAACTCAGAATAAAAATCATAAGAGATATGATTTAGATATTATATAAATCAATTTTATTAAAATAATTTGAGTTTATTTTTAAGTTAAAATCAAATTTTATAATTTTATGTATGTATTGGTCAAATTTTAATGCGTTAGAAAAGAGAGAAAAATATACAAGCGATTTATAGTGGTTCGGCTTCCCGCCTAGTCGACTCCCCACACTCCTCAAGTGGGATTTCAATCCACTAACATATCGGCTTTTTAACGGGAACCAAAGCCGAATAAACTCGATTACAATATCACCGACTTTTTCTAGAAATCAAAGCTGACCAAACCTTACAAATGCACCGACTTTTTCTAGGAATCAAAGCCGACCAAACCTTACAACACCACCGGCTTTTTCTAGGAATCAAAGCCGACAAAATCTTACTTTGAATTTTTACACGGGAAAAAATTCGAACCCACCTTCTTTCCCACTTAATGAGAAAAACTGCACCTCCACCAAGAGAGAGAATAAGAGAATGAAGTGAGTTGCTAGTCTAGTTAGTTAACGTTACAAAAAAACACAAGGAGCTCTATACTCGAAGAGATTTGTCAAGAGAGAAAACTCGTGAAAACCAAAACCGAGTCACCAACAACTCGTTTAAAAACCGAAAGAAGCTAGATCTTGAAGAAAAAATTCGTTTTCAAAAACTTAGAATGCTTAAGCAATGATGTCTTCAAGTAAGAGCAAGAAAATCTCAATTAATTTTTTCCAAAAGAAAAGTTTGTTGATTTCAGAGAAACCAAGTGTAGGAAGCAGAAACAGAAAAACCTGAGTTTGTTTGCCAGTAGAAGGAAAAAATGCAACTTCAAATTTTTGCTTGATTGCTAGCCAAAAGCTTCTTTAAATAATCATTTCTTCAAGAGTAAATTCAAATTTTTGCTTGGGAAGAAGTTGGGGAACACTTAGAGCTTAAGAGGAGGAGAGCTTGGAACACTTAAAAAAAAAATTCTACAAGAGTATTTTTTTATTAAGTTCTACAGTTTGGACATCAAGAAAAAATGGTTCAGCTGAAGAAAAATTTTCTTAATTCAAACTAATCAATAAGAGATTGTCATGTGTCTATGTCCTACCCAAAGACCAATGAGAGGAAGGAAAGTGGAGGGCATTTTGGACATTTTTTGGGTTCAAGAAATAGTGAAAAAGTTTCAGATTTTCTGAAAACATGTTCCAAAAATTATGACAGCAAAAATAAGAGAGATTTGAGTAAGAAAAAATATAAAAATATTTATATGTGCTTACTTAGCATGAGGACAAATAAAGGGATGTCACATAGGATTATTTTGCCTTTAAAAATATACTAAAGAGGACCATCATATCTCAGCACAAGTACAAAAAATTTGAGCCAAAGGATATGGATTGGAAAATATCAACTCAATGTTTTTTCTTTTGGAAAAGGACAAAAGGGGAGAAAAAAAGAGCCTTGTGAGCTTTTCGTAAAAAAGGGGAATATGGCACGTCACAAAGTTTTTGAAAATATCAAATAATGCCTTTTAACACAACCAAAATAATGAAACAACAGTCAAATAAAATTCTAGGCGGACTAGACTGGTTTGTCCAAGCCTAGCAGAGCCAACCAGTCGATTTGGTGAAATTAACCGGTTGTGCTGTTTTGGCTTAAAAATGTGAAATGTTTAAAAGATTTTTGGTCCACTTAAAAGATGGAATAAAATAGCATTCTAGGCCTACAAATGCACGTGAAAAGAGGGTGAAAATATCTAAAAAAAATGAGTAAAATCTCTTGACAAACTAATGCGTTTGCATAAAGTCCTATGAAGTATAAAGAAAAATAAATGGTGAGTTCCGCCTCACTTGGATTTGAGAGTATCCATCTTCTAACGGACGATTAACCTGTAAAAACATGCTTAGAAGAAGATTAGTACTAAAACTAAAGTAATTATAATCATCAAAATCAATGGGATTCAACAATCTCCCTCCTTTTGATGATGACAATTATTTTAGTGTGCTAAGAGGATTTTAAGATGTATAGGCAAGTGAAAAGGGCACTAAAATTTAATAGTAAATAATGTAGAGCATTGCAAATTTGAAGGAATAAACTCCCCCTGAATTAATGTACATTTAAAAAAAATCACACTAAGGGTAATATAGCAATAATAGCGTGAATAAATTAGATAATCATAATAATGACATTGATTTCATCTTATAAGAACATAATAATAGATTTCATAAACAATGGATAACACACTAATATTTATACAATTTCTCCCTCTTTGGCATCATCAGAAAGATAACCAAAGTGAAAGATAACAATTCGAAAGGAATAGAACAATGCTTATTTTCTCCAACAGGTTCAACTGAGAAATCAAACTCAAGTCGCGTAGTAAGGTACTGACAAATGACATTCTCATAGTGCAGACTCCGCATAGAGATACTTCTCTGTGCAGCATTGTGGTATTTCTCCATTTCAGAGAGAATAATGCCAACCGTGTCTAAGGATCTCTTTTAGAGGAGGTGATATACAGCAGTCTGCTGAATATTAGTCCACTCATCCTTATGGCCTCTGATCTGGATGAGACACTTCTGAAAGATTTTCCCAAGAGTTTTAGCACGGCCACTACACGATGTCAACTTCTCTACGTGCCTGGGTACATGTTTATTGGCACCCAGAGGATTGCACTCTTCTTCAAAGCCTAAAATTTCTTCAACATTAATAAAGGAACTAGGCTTGACAACAAGGTCAGTGAGTGTGATGAGATTAGCATGAGTAATGAAATCAAAAAATGAGATCAAATCATCCTTAGTGATGGTGACAGGAGTTCCTAGGACGATGGTCTCTAAGAGTCTTTCTTCTATGTCAACCTTAAGGTTGGCATAGAAGTACTTCAGGATACTAGGATAGGAGGAGAGCTTACAAGCTACCCATTTACCCCAATCATGACGATTGATAATTTCATTTATGAAACTATCCACCTCATCTCTATTTATAGGCCCCACATTAAAGATAGGGGCAGAGATTATCAATCTGAGAAGTTAGATGGTTCTTGTTTTTAACATCATGCCATAAAATGCCATCAATTACATGCAATTTTGACTTGCTATATTGCATATTCATGTATGCATATTTTTGAGTTTTATATATAATTAATAATTAATTTAAAACTCATCATTAATTAATTTAGATTCATTTTTTGTTTCACATCATCCCATTGATTTTAATTTCTTTTCTGAGTTTTTGTGTTACTAAATTTCAACATTTTTTCTAGCCTTGTGAAATCTAGTCGATTTCACAAAATAGACTAATTTTTCTGTATAGCCCATTACTGGTATGTTGTGAGCTGTCAGCCGCTTGGCCCGTTGGATTTGCCTGAGCCGCCCAACCTGACCCGAGAAACCCGTTTACCCAACGGCTACCCAACGTGTTTTGGAAATAAATCGACGCCTTCTCTCTCCTCCCGTCACACCATCGCGTCACCCCCATTCCACGCTCGCCCTCTCTGCTCTTTCCGTTGAACTCTAGATCGCGACCATCATTCTCCTTCATCCATGGCACGCGGTAAGAAGCGAGCGCCTCCTCTCTCCGTCCTCTTCCTCTGAACCCGAAGAGGAGAGATGGTCAGGGAGCTCCGCCTCAAGCCAATCAAAGGGCAAAGCTCCATTGAAAGAAGAAGGGCCATTCAAAGGGCTGTTTTCTTCTTCTTCTCCTTCCTCCTCTTCCTCTGACTCTAGCGATGGTGAGGACTGGTTGAAAACCCTAGTCGTTGTGGCCACTGATTATCCATCGTCAGGGCTAACAGGGCGAAAGAAGGCTGTGGTGCGCGGCTCACGGTCTCACCTCGCTAATCCATCGCCCTTCCCATTAGGCGGCTGCCTGAGGAAATCACAGTAACTAGGGAGCATCAACTTCCCAAAATAAAAAAGTTGAAGCTTTTTCTCCCTGCAGAATCGCAACCTGCAGCCAAGCCTCCCATCTCTCAATATAGCCGCAGAGATCGATTGCGGCCAAGGAAGGGATCAAAGGTTTTCAAACCTTTTTCTGCTCAGCCTGTAGAGGGGCCTCCTATGGTGATTATCTCTGATGAAGAAGCCTCTCCTCCTTCACCTGTAGCAAAACTGAGAACCAGATCATCGGCCAAGGGGAAAGAAAACGCAGATGATCCCACTACCTCACTATTCAATATCGAGCTTCTTCATCTTTTTTCACGATAAATTTCTTGTACATAAAGGATTTTCACGTCCTCCACATCTTCCCTATACGAATGAGTTGTCATGTAGCTCATCCACTCCATCAAATCTATTCTGCAAGAAAAATAATAAAAATATTAACTTAAATGTTTTTTTAAAAAAATAAAAAAAATACTTTATCGTTATTTGTTCTCACATTAACTGTTTATTTAATTCTGGGACTTCACGCCAGTTAATGCATGAGATTGAGGTTTTATATCGAATTACAACTCCCAAATAACTCATCAACTGATCTTTGTTTCTCCCAGGTACTGGTAAGCAATACTATCTCAATTGTTAATTTTTCAATATCCTTTTTATTTATTGTCAATTTCAACAATTGAGTCAAGCTTCTTTTTTTCTTCGAGGTCATAGAGGATAATTGGTCCGCCATTAAGCTGCAATTATATTAGTAACATAAGTTGATCAATGAAAAATCACAAAAGAAGAAAAATAAATACAAATGTAATAAAAATTTACCATTTGCTATTTTTTGTCTTTCTAGCAATTCATTTTTCGTTTCTTTCCAGATTTATTTACTAATTCAGTATCATCTTCACCTTTGATTACATAGGTAGGAGCCTCATCAGAATTATCATACATAGTCATAGGCAGTCCATTTGTAAATTCGAAAAGCTCTTCGTAAGTAGTATCATTATCTTCATCTATCATAAATTTTGGATTATGACTGAGGACGATTGACCACTGTGGATTAGCAAGATTTTCAACATAAAAAACTTGTTTAGCTTGGTTTGCAAGAATGAAACAATCATCTTTATGACCAATTCGATTAAAATTAACTAATGTAAAGTCCATCTCGTCAATTTTGCTCCCATCATTACTATCTATCCATAAGCATTTGAATAATGAAATACGAAAATCAATATAATCAAGTTCTCATATCTCTTCAATAACACCAAAGTAGCACAAATCACCCATATGAGGATTTTTATCTTTTGCACTTGATATTTATATTGTTTGACAATTAAAGAGACCCCGCTATTCTGAACAACTCGCTTGTTGTCCCGTTCTTTAGTAAAAAAGTAATATTTATTAATAATATATCTATCATACTTCATCATACAGTGATTTGGTAAAAATGCTAAATACTTCAATGACTTATCGATGTTAGCACTTTCTGTTCCACATAATAATGTAGATGTACTACAGCCAAACTATTCAATGAACTCTTTGATATGCTTATTCTGAATTCATATCTCATTTCATGCATGTAAAGGATTTTCACTTCGTAATTGTTCTTTGTGCTCTTCAATATATGAATTCACAACCACTAAATTACACAAAACATACAAATGTGCCTGCCTTAACATGTTAATATCTACAACATGAGACTTCCCTGATGTAATGCTTCTTCCGTACTTATCAACTGCGGTATAATCAATAAGAACTTCAATTGGGTTAATATTATATAAGTATTTATTATAAAATTCTATGACCTTTTCAGCGACATAATTTTCAATCATGGAAGCTTCTGGCCTGTAATGTTACGAATATATTCTTTGAGTATTTTCATATATCGCTCGAAAGAATACATCCACCGCAAAAAAATAGGTCCACAAAATTGTACTTCTCTTACTAAATGAACTGTTATGTGTACCATGATATCAAAAAATAAAGGTGAAAAGAACATCTCTAACTCACAAAATATTTCAATAATATAAATTTGAAGAGCATCTAACTTGAGAGGATCTATAATTTTAGCACATAAAGAGTTGAAGAAGAAACATAGCCTCGTTATTGCACTCCGAAGTTTAGCATCCAAACTGCCTCTGATAGCTGCAGGTAAAAATTATGCATTAACATGTAACAATCATGCGATTTCAAATTAATTAATTTTAATTCTCTGAAATTTATGTGACTTTTAATATTTGAAGAATAACCATCAGGCACTTTTAACTCATACGAAACCTTATAGAATCGCTTCTTCTCCTTTTTCGTGAATATATAACATGCATGTGGAAGACATGTTCGGCTGCCCTAACCTTAGGAGCAAACTGTTATCGAATTCCTATATTCCATATCTAATTGTGCATTTATACTATCTTTATTTTTTTCAGTGGCATTTAATAGTGTACCAATAATACTATCACAAATATTTTTTTTTCTATATGTATGACATCTAAATTGTAACGCACATACAAATATTCTCAATACTCAAGGTCAAAAAATATTGATATTCTTTTCCAATAATTTATTTTTGGGGGACATTGACCTATGATGCTCAAAACTTGTATCAACTCTTTCCCATTAAGTGGGCGTCCTTCTTAAACTCAGCATTACCATCAAAAGCTTTTTTTTGTGAAACACATAATCTCGAGGCAACCACTTTCTGTGACACATGTAACATAATTTTTTTTCGTGTTTTAAATACTGTGTATTAGTTTTATCATCATAAATAACACATGCATAATAACCTTTTACACTGTATCTCGCTAAATTACCATTTGCTGGATAGTCATTCACAATCCATATCAGTGCTGCTTTTAATGTAAATAGTTCATACCGGTAAGCATCATATATCTGCACTCCTTCTTTTTATAATTTTTTAAGATCATCTATAAGTGGAGAAAGATAAACATTTATTTTATTTTCAGGTTGCTTCGGTCCAGATATCAACAAAGTCAACATGATAAATTTACGTTTCATGCATAAATTAAGAGGTAAATTATAAATAACTAAGAAATAGGCCAACAACTGTGCTGGCTACTTTGAATACTGTGCAGATTAAAGTCATCAGTGCACAGTCCAAGTCTTAAATTCATCGGATCTTCAGCAAAATTTTAAAATCTAATATCGAAATATTTCCATTGCAGCGAATCAGCAGAGTGTCGCATCATTCTATCAAATACACGTTCTTCACCATCAGCATGCCAAATAAATTTTTTAGCATATTTTTTAGGGTAAATAGCATCTGGGTCCCTCTAGTTTGGTCGTATGTGCAAACAGGTCCCTCAAATATTTAAATGTAGCAAACTGGTCTTCTAGTTTGATGAAATGAGCATATAAGTCCTTGGGCCATAACAGACGTTAGAAATCACTTTCTCTCTCCTCCCTCTCTCTCCTCCCCGCATCTCTCTCTCTCATCCCGAGCGTACAGGCGATGCCGCCGGACCCCAGCGACTGCGCAGCGTGTGCGAGCGCGGGTGGGGACTGGGATGGGGAGGCCAGGGCGGCGACGGCGGCGGTGCAGGTGGCGGTAGGGGAGGAAGCGGCGGTCCCGGCGGATCTTCGGGCGTTTGGTTTTGGGGAGGAGGGAGCGGCAGTGCCGGCGAGGCGGCTGCTGAAACTACGAAGAACCCGAGCTCCGACGCCCAGAGGACGGTCGGATCGGGCGGGAAAGGGGCAGCTGGAGGAGCCCCCGGCGCAGACGGCTCCGCCGATGGTGCTGGCGGGCCCCCGGGTGGAACTTGGTGGGGATGGATTTCCGGCCCCCCTCCCGGTGGCGAGGGTCGCGGAAGAGATGGCTAGCCTGGGTATGGTGGCGCCGGAGGAAGGGGAGGACCAGGNGGCCGGGCGAGGAGCTAGCTGGGAGCAGCGCCGGCGATTGGGTGACTGCAGTCCGTCGCCTTGTTGAGTTGAGATGCAGGGAGGAGAGAGAAAGTGATTTCTAACGTCTGTTACAGCCCAAGGACCTATATGCTCATTTCATCAAACTAGAAAATCAGTTTGCTACATTTAAATATTTGAGGGACCTGTTTGCACATACGACCAAACTAGAGAGACCCAGAGGCTATTACCCTATTTTTTATTTTAAAATAGTCTTACAAAGCATGGTATCGGGGGCAAATACCATAAAATTTTCTCTGGAATATCATATTTTTTTTAATGCCATCTGCACATAGCTTCCACCTTAATTTCTCACATTCTGGATATTGTTCTAATCCACTATACTTATTCCGATATAAAATACAATTATTAGGGCATGTATTGATCTTCTCATAATGCATTCTAATGTACGAAGTATTTTCTTTGCTTCGTAAGTTGAATTCGAAAGCTGATTGGGCGCTGGTAATATATCTTTTATAAGAATAAACAACTCTGTAAAGTACTTATTGTTTAAACTATTTGCTGCCTTAAGTTAAACAAACGTATTAGTGCAGAAAGTTTAGTAAAGCTCTTACAATTAAGATATAATAGACTCTTGGCCTCTTGAAGCAACTCTTCAAGCTGTTTTGGAGCTTCTGATAAATTATTTTCAATATCCAAAACTAGATCTTCTATTCTATCTTTCTCGACTATATTTTCAATGTTAACATTAGCATCTGCATATGTAAATAATGTATTTCTCACAATATTATTTATTTCATTTCTTACAGATTCACCGTGCCAAATTCATCTTTCATAAGTCTGATTAATTTCATGAAAAAATAAATAATCTTTCACAATATTGGTTTCAAATAATTTTATATTTTCACATTTCAAGCACGAATATCTTATTCTGTCATTAACTAAACATTCATTTTCCAGTGCGAAATCTATAAAGAAATTCACTTTATAATCATATTCAAATGATCATCTATCCGTTTTAATTCAAGATCGATCCATATATAATTACCTATATAATAAGGTCTAATATAATTAATATATGCTAATTAATTCAGTTTATGATATTAAAAAAATTCTACTTATACATCACAATTAACATATAAATACACTGAAAAAAAAAAAAACAGAATAAATATGATTTACCTTATGTGAAATTAAGGAGAAATGACAGTTGAAATGTTTGAATCCAATTTTTTTGCAATCAACTTGAAAAAAACAATAACAAAATAAAAAAGTAAAGAAGTAGATCTAAGAAAAAGTAGATCTGGCGGGAGACTTTCGACGTCGTCGGTGAAGGTGTACAGGAAATGGCAACAGGCCGATGAAAAAGGAGAAGGCTAGATCTAGCATTGGCGAATGTGTAGATCTAGGGAACGGTGGCCGAAGATGAAGAAGAAGAAGAAAAGGTGAAAAATAGTGGAGACAGCTGGATTCGACGCCGGCGAAGTGTAGGATGAATGTCGGCGGAAGAAGAAGAAGAGGAAGAAGAAGAAGAAGAAGAAGAAGAGGAAGAAGAAGAAGAAGAAGAGGAAGAAGAAGAAAAAGAGGAAGAAGAAGAAGAAGAAGAAGAAGAAGAAGAGGAAGAAGAAGAAGAAGAAGAAGAAGAAGAAGAAGAAGAGGAAGAAGAAGAAGAGGAAGAAGAAGAAGAAGAAGAAGCAGAAGAAGAAGAAGCAGAAGAAGAAGAAGCAGAAGAAGAAGCAGAAGCAGAAGAAGCAGAAGCAGAAGAAGCAGAAGCAGAAGAAGAAGAAGAAGAAGAAGAAGAAGAAGAAGAAGCAGAAGAAGCAGAAGCAGAAGAAGCAGAAGCAGAAGAAGAAGCAGAAGCAGAAGAAGACGAAGCAGAAGCAGAAGAAGAAGCAGATGAAGAAGCAGAAGAAGCAGAAGAAGAAGAAGCAGAAGAAGAAGCAGAAGAAGAAGAAGAAGAAGACGAAGAAGAAGAAGAAGACGAAGCAGAAGAAGACGAAGCAGAAGAAGAAGACGAAGCAGAAGAAGACAAAGCAGAAGAAGACGAAGCAGAAGCAGAAGACGA
>JAEMOT010002538.1:320355-331319 GCA_019297695.1 Apostasia ramifera | reverse complement strand
AGAAGAAGAAGAAGAAGAAGAAGAAGAAGAAGAAGAAGAAGAAGCAGAAGCAGAAGCAGAAGCAGAAGAAGAAGAAGCAGAAGAAGAAGAAGCAGCAGAAGAAGAAGAAGAAGAAGAAGAAGAAGCAGAAGAAGAAGAAGCAGAAGCAGCAGAAGCAGAAGCAGAAGCAGCAGAAGCAGAAGCAGAAGGAGAAGGAGAAGGAGAAGCAGCAGCAGGAGAAGCAGGAGAAGCAGGAGAAGCAGGAGAAGCAGGAGAAGCAGGAGAAGTAGGAGAAGCAGGAGAAGCAGGAGAAGCAGGAGCAGCAGGAGCAGAAGAAGAAGCAGAAGAAGCAGAAGCAGAAGAACCAGAAGCAGAAGAAGAAGAAGCAGAAGAAGAAGAAGAAGAAGAAGAAGAAGAAGCAGCAGCAGAAGAAGAAGCAGAAGCAGAAGCAGCAGCAGAAGCAGAAGAAGCAGCAGCAGCAGAAAAAGCAGCAGCAGCAGAAGAAGCAGCAGAAGAAGCAGAAGAAGCAGCAGCAGAAGCAGCAGCAGCAGCAGAAGCAGCAGCAGCAGCAGAAGAAGCAGCAGCAGCAAAAGAAGCAGCAGAAGAAGCAGAAGCAGCAGCAGCAGCAGCAGAAGAAGAAGGAGAAGGAGAAGGAGAAGGAGAAGGAGAAGGAGAAGGAGAAGGAGCAGCACCAGCAGCAGCAGCAGAAGAAGAAGCAGAAGAAGAAGAAGAAGAAGAAGAAGAAGCAGCAGCAGCAGCAGAAGAAGAAGCAGCAGCAGCAGAAGCAGCAGCAGCAGAAGCAGCAGCAGAAGAAGAAGCAGAAGAAGAAGCAGAAGAAGAAGCAGAAGAAGAAGAAGAAGAAGAAGAAGAAGAAGAAGCAGAAGAAGAAGAAGCAGAAGCAGAAGAAGAAGCAGAAGCAGAAGAAGAAGAAGAAGAAGAAGAAGAAGAAGAAGAAGAAGAAAGTGGAGTCGACTAGATCCGGCGTCGGCGAAGGTTTAGTGCAGCGACTGATAGATCCGACTAGAAGATGAAGAAGAAGAAAAACGAGGTGGAAGAAAGTGGAGTTTGCTAGATCCGGCGTCGGCCGGCATCGACGAGGGTATAGGGCCGCGAATGCGGCTAGATTCGTGCTAGATCTGGCGTCGGCGTGCTAGATACGACGTCGGCAAAGGTATAGGGCCGGGAATGGCAGCCAAAGAAAAAGAGGATGGAGGAGGAAATCGATGCGCGCGGCTTGATTCGGCGACATGAGGTTCCCCGGAGACGAGCAACCCTCGCGTCGCGACGTTCAAACAAATGAGATCGAGTAAGCTTGTAGAGATCTAGATTTTTCAGTAAAGTACTGCAAGCAGTGAGATTGATCATATATCAGGAAATATGAAGTTGTTTACATGGCAGTTTACTTAACCAACCGTCGTCTAAAGGTAAGTCTTTAGAGGACGGTTTGTTGAGTCAACGACCATCTAAACCTTAGACAGCGGTTGACGCCATAAACCGCCGTTTAAAGGTGATTCTTTAGACGACGGTTTATGGCGTCAACCGCCATCTAAAACTAAACTATAGCGGTTGACTTTTGTTAACCGCCGTATAAGGTTTTGTCAGAAAGTTTGTGCAGTGGTCTCTCTTGTTAACCGCCTTTATAAAGGTGCCGTAAAATTCATATATTGTACTAGTGCTAATGCGCGTGCTTATATTTTAAGTCGCGAGTTAGATTAAAATCACGTGATTGATATACGAACCCACTCTTTTTTAAAAAAAAAAAAACTCCCTTTTAAAGTGTAACTATAATTTTCATAAAAAAGTTCCAACCATATAATGGCATATGATATAAATTATAAAATTTAATTTGTTCACTCACTGCATTAAATATTGCTTTGTAGCTCTTATTCTACTCACGTAGGACAACATGTGGCTTCTTTTTTTTTGTTTTTAGTGTTAAAGCTTCCTTAATTATTAGGATTGTTGATATTAGATTTCTGATATTGAGTTGATAAGGAGAGAGATCCTCGAGGATCAGTGGTCACAATATTTCTAATTCAGAGTACTGGTGTAGAGGGATCAAGAGACATTCAGAAAAACACATAAGAATTTAAGATAGTTTAGGAATAGCTTCTCCTACATCCATCGAGAAGTCAAAGATAGAGAACTTCACTAGTGCTTAGAAGAGATTTGGTCAAAGAACCAATACAAGAAAAAAGAAAAAGAAAATATAAGTTTAGTATGTTTGTTCTTTCTTTTGAAGTTTTGTCCAGGGATATTTATAAATGAGATATAGTGGAGTACAATGGGTTTTTGGGCCAAAGTATTATAATTGTTGGCTCCATACCGTCGATCTCATATTTACTGGCCTCAAAAAGATCGTTGATAATGGCAAGAGCACGTGGGTTCTGCATTTGTGTGACTGGTGGGAATCTACACTTATGTTGTGCTGACATAGCAGTCTCCATAAGACTGAGGCAGCGACATTTGTGGGTGAACAAGTATCATGACTTGATATCACTAAGAGAATCTATGAATGGTTAAACACTATGGCCGATGTCTTCAGGAAGCTATGGATGATCACATGTCGTTGCCGATGATATTAGTAGTCATGGATGACGACACTGGCAGTTGTGGACCAAACCTCGTGCCCGATGTTACAGCAGGAGGCTGGGATCAAATATCGTGATTAATTGCATAGAAGAGAGTTGTACCCAGAATGCCATGGTCGATGGTATAGAAGGTCAGACATCGTGAATCCGTGATTAATAGTTAGAAGGCCAGACATCGTAGCCGATAGCATGGAAGACCAGACATTATGTTCAATGATTGGATTTGATTGTGCGCATCTACCACTAGGCTCCCTTTGCGCATCTGCGCTCCGAATACACCAGCTCAGATCCAGATGCAACCAGGATAAAAGTGGAGCTTCTTTTGGCCTAGTAAAGTAGAAACTTATTAGAACCAGATGGTTTCAGGTTTAAATCCACTTCACTATAATTTAGGTGGTGGGAATTGTCATGTTTAGGGGCAAAAGAATTAAAAAAAAAAGGGTTAAAAAGTCCAACCCACTAAATTTAAATGGGTCATGCATAATGGGAACAGCATCAAGTCAACTTTCAACATGTTTTTCCTGTGCCAAAAGAAATTATTGGGGCCAAATTATATTCAAACATATATTTTTTTTTTATAGAAATATATTCAAATAACTATTAGGGGTGTGCAAAAATAATTAAAAATTCGAGACCAAACTAAAACTTAATTGAAATCAATCGATTCAGTTCGGTTTTAGTTCTAAAATTTTCAGAGCTGAATTGAATAGCCGAATAATTCAATTCGGTTTTAGGTTCTAGCATCAAGGACCGGAATAAAATCAAGAGATAATTACCTACATGCCACACAATTTAGTTTTATTTATGTCTTACCCATTCATTCTTAGTTAATTATGCTATGCACACTCAAAACATTACAAAATCTTACATACACACATTTGAGTTAAAACTTAATCAAAATCTATTTGAAAAAAATATATTCGGTTAGTAAATCATTAAAATTATATTTTTACGCTTAATGGTACATATTTTTTCTCTTTCTCAATCCCACACTAAAGCGTTGATTTGTCCTAAAATCAATTTACGTCGCGGATGTCTCCTTCCTTTGCCGCCACCTAAACATTAAGATTATAAGATTTTCACTCAAAATATATTTAAATATCCTTAAAATAATATGATGAACGGCCCAGATTTGTTGTAATCTAACTATAAGTAGGTTATTGAAAAATTATGATTACTCATTATAATAGAAATAAGTTAAAATATGTGTATGTAAGATTTTATAATATTTTGAGTGTGCATAGCGTAATAAACTAAGAATGGACGGGTAAGGCATAAATAAAATTAAATTGTGTGGCATGTAGGTAATTATCTCTAAAATTAAATACTCAATTTAATAATTAGTAATTATTAAATTCATTAATCTTGTAATGTACCAATTAAATTTGTTTGAATTTGAAAAATTTAAATGCAAATTGAAATGTGAAAAATGAAAGCTGGCAGCTCTGCCGTTTCAAGAAGAATTTCTTCATAAAATCAATTTAAAGATTTGAGAACGGATGCCTCTTTTTCCAACGCAAGGGGACTCATTTATGTTATGTGGGGCTGAAAATGAGTCACTAACTTAGATCAATTAATTTGAATTATATTTGTTTGAATTTAAATTTTTTATACCAATTTGCACGTTTGCCCGTAGTTGAAGAGGACGGAGAGTAATTGCCGGGTAAAATTCTAAGAGAAAAAAAAATCACTTAGTTCCTAGCAAGCTCCTAGGCCAATAAAAATTAGTGAGAAAGATACAAGAATAAATTGTCCTACATCAGAAAAAAGAAAAAAAAAATCCTGAGCTATATAAGTAAATAACGTGATCTTTTGAGACAAAACGGTGAGGTTAATTATAAGAAACTTCATAATTAAGCGTACCTGAGTTGGAATAGTATTAAGATGAATATGATTTCCTAGGAAGTGTTCATCATGTCATGTAGTTCTCTAAAGTCAAAGCGAATAATACATCAACATTAGAATCATGAGATATTATACTTACGCATTATGTTACATATATTTGTTAATATAATTGAAAATACAATTTATGATTTTGAGCCAAATAGAAGATACATGTCAATGTCTATTAAAAATAATCTGAATCAAACTAATTTTCATGAGCTCCAATTTCTACCTAAAACTATCACCCTTTAACGTTTTGTTATATTATTTTTTATATAGAAATTGCCAACATAATATGAATACTTCAATGTTTGGCTCTCTATAGTCCATACTATATATGATCAATGTTTGGATTCTTCTAAGTTTTAAATTAGTGCTCCTCCCACATTTTTTTCCAAAAACATTATCCTAAATCAATTAAAAGCAGAATGTATTCTTAATTTGCCATCATTTTCTCACATAGTGTCGAAAAATTAGTTAAACCTGCGAACCAAATCAAACCTATGCATGTGACTTGAGTAAATGCTTTAATTAGTCGACTATTATTAGATTGACCTATAGCCAACTCAAATCTGACCCATATATTTGATTACTATCATATATTTATAAGGTCTTTAAATATCAACTTAAGTTAAATATATTTTAGACTAAAGTTCAAAATTTTAACAAATTAAAATTTGATTACAATATTTGGGTTGGGTCACAAAGAGGTTGACCCAAGATATGAACATGCCTAATTTGGTGTGATAGACCTTCATGCATTTCCCTCCATAAATGGCAATGAAAGTGAGCTTGCATGAAGATGAAATTAATATTAATATTAATTTTATCACAATGATAAAATTAATATAGTGTGATAGACGTAAATTAATATTATATGAATATAATTCAGATATAGTAAGTTTGACTATATTTCATGATTTATTTTAATTTTATTATGAAAAAAATTAAGGATAAGTCCGTTTAGACTCATGAGGTTTACCTATTAAGCCACAAAAATTTATAAATCTCAAAACATATTATTCAGGTTCACAAAAAATATTACACACAACATCACGGTCCATCAGTGACAAAATTTGTTAGATAATTTGAAAATAGCAAAAATATTCTTATTTAATCTATCAATTTTCAAAATATGCTTTCACTGTATTTAACCTATCGGATCCAGTTATCCGCCACCGTGATGGTGGCCGCCTATACCCAAGGTCACACTGCATGTGAGGCTGTGCGCACCAACACAAGGGCGGCTGCCTGAGTGTGAGGTTGCACGCTCAGTCGAAGCAGCCGCCAAGGCGGCCGCTTGCGTGCGAGGCCGCGCACGACAGCTTGCGCGCAAGGCCACGCACACGGCCTCGAGTAGCCACGAGGGCGGCCATCTATGCACGAGACTGCACTTGCAGCGTAAAATAGCAATTGAAAAAATATTTATTTTAATTTTATTTTTTTAAATAAATTAATAATATTTTAAACGAAAAATATTATATTAGGCTTAATTGCAATTTTTTTAGAAATAGTTAAAGTCCAAGTGAATTATATAGTAATTATTGTGGATTTGATTATTTTGATATTTGTGAATCTTTATGATAAATTAGGCAAATCTTAAAAACCCAAGTGAAATATTTACCCAAAAATTTATATATAGAGCCCTCTTCTTCTTCCTCTCATCTTCTCTTTTAATTGAAGCCTCTCTCCTCTACCATGGCAAGAGCAATCCAAGCTTTGGTTTTTTTCATCATCGTCCTTTGTGCTCAATGTATAAATTATTTATTTATTTTTATTATTCTAATTTTGAGAGCGCAATTTATCAAATTAATATTTTCAAAGATACAATATTATTATATATTTCATGATACTGTATTTTCTTTCTTTTAGATATAAATCACATTTTAAAATGATCTTGATCTCAATGTTATGCAACTATTTTCAATTTACATTATAATTTTTAGAAATATAATTTTAATTATATTAGTATATAATTGAATTAATTAAATGTATAAATTATTATTTTTTTATTTAGAAAATGTTTGATTCAATTATCTTGATATTATATTATATTATTTAGAAAAAATAATTATTTAATTTAATAATATTTTTAAATAATTTTTAATTAAATTATAAAATTATTAATAAAAAAATAACATCTTGATTTCACGATGCCCCTTAATATTTTTCTTTGTAGGCGCCAACTCCGCCGTATTCACCGTCAGGAACAACTGCCGTTTCACCGTCTGGCTCGGCGCACTCACCGCCCCCAACTCCGCCTCCTTGCCGACGACCGGCGCCGAGCTCCGACCCGGCTACGCGACCTCATTCACCGCGCCGTTCAAGTGGTCCGGCCGGATGTGGGGCCGCACCGGCTGCCACACCGACGCCTCCGGCAGATTCTTCTGCTCCACCGGCGACTGCGGCAGCGGCCAGATCCCCTGCAACGGCGCCGGCGGAATCCCACCGGCCAGCCTTGCCGAGTTCACCCTCAACAGCGACGCCGGCGGCAAGGATTTCTACGACACCAGCCTCGTCGACGGCTTCAACGTCCCCATCGGCATCCGGCCGGTCGCCAGAGGCTGCCGCGCCACCGTCTGTGCCGCCGACATCAATCGCCGGTGTCCGCCGGAGCTGCAGGTGAAGGGACCGTGGGGTATCGTGGTGGCGTGCAAAAGCGCCTGTTTGGCGTTCAACGACGATCGGCACTGCTGCCGAGGGGCGTTCGGGTCGCCGCAGACTTGCACGCCGACGAACTATTCGCAGATCTTCAAGTCCGCCTGCCCGCAATCTTATAGCTATGCATTTGATGACGCCAGCAGTACGTTTACTTGCTCTGGGACAAATTATGTGGTCGCCTTCTGTCCATAAAAAGTCAACTCTGAATCTCATCAGCTTATGTTTTGCTGGTGGTTAATTAGATCTCAATAAGGATGAAAAAGAGCATGAACATTGATTTCAAAACTCGATATTTGGTTGAATTTTACGTTTTTGTTCGAAGTTCCTAGCCTCAATTTGAACCTTATGCTCAGTTTAGTTGGAGGAAAAAAAAGATGGTTTGAAAATTTTTTGTGAAAATTTTTAGAAAAATATGTATGATGTGAAATAAAATTAGTTAGTTATATTAAAAATTGTATTGGATATGAAATAAAGTAATTGTTTAGTATTAAAATGTGTATAGGATGAGATATAAAATAATTTTTATTACACAATATATATTAATCTAAATGTAAAATTAATTTCAGTAAATATTTTGGTCCTATGCTGAAGGAAACTGATTAATGGAGAAAAACTATGATGCTTAGATCAGGGTTAGACAAACTTAGTCCGAAAAAGACCTCGACAAAGGATCTTATGAGGTGGTGTACTTCATTGTGGCCTCTCTAATTTGAATGAGTTGCTTGTTTAGATATTCACCAAGAAAATCAGGGAATCTCCAATTGTATATAATTATAGAAAAGTAATGCCATACATGTGGACTTGCTTTCGATTGTGTAGCAGAAGCCAAATTAATCAGCCAATCACCAAATTGTCCGAGGGCGTGCATTCAAAGATAATGATATGCAGTTTATTCTTTGAAGTTCATACAAAAAAATTATTATATTCTTCTCTCAAACCATATATAATTATAAACAGGAGGTCATGTGTGTGGATATCATGATGTTGCTAGCTACTATGACCAGGCACCATCAAGGTGAATTTAGGGAGCATCGATCAAGGATATTTTCATCAAGTGATTTAGTTTAATACTGTTGAATTGAAACATGGGTAATTCATTCCTCAAAATTTTACTATTATCATTGTTGAAGTTTTGCTTGATCCAATTACACAACTATGGTAGAATATATCTTAAAATATATTAGATATTGTAAGACTGATCTAGAAATATGATAACATGTTATCTTTATCTTTGATTAGAGGTAGAAGGAAGAAATGTTCCTATTTCAGTATTTGTTTTGTTATGTATAGTTCTTCTCTCTTTCGGTCATTTAGATTGCTCGTTCGTCATAGAAAAAATGAGTGATCATAAGAATGAAGTAGAAATCGAAAAGATGAAAAAAGATATATATTCTTTTCTCAAAAACACAAGAGAAGATTCTCCATTATCATGACATGTATTTGACTCCATTTCTATCTTAACCTACTTGAAGTTCTTTATGACAATCCGATAACCTAAATAGGTCGGATGACGGACACAAACACCATCCAGTTGAATTGGACAATTAAAGTCAATCCGATCCTATTCGATAAGAACCCTCGCTGAGTCACTGCCAGCCCTTTGTGTGATTCCATCATCTTATATATATGGAATAAATATTAATCATTATTTTCTTTTTTAGTTATATTGAGGAAGATATGAAGATGAATGATTTGTTGTGAAAGATACGTAAATATATCCCTCCCATATTGGCAGTGCATATCTATGCTTTTATATTCATTGCTGATAAATTAATCAATTAGCTAGCCAGATATTGATATAGTTCAATTAATTTGCAGATATAGTAAGTACAACAAGATTATGTTTCATGATTTATAATTTAATCTTTCTATCCACATTCATTACTTAAAATTTATATATGTAACCCTCTTTATTCCTCCTCCTCGTCTTAAATATTTGATTTTATTGTCCACCTTGATTAATGCATTAATCTACCACAAGATCCTTGATGTAATTACTAAAAGGTTTTAGAACTCGGCAAAAATTCATCAATTTCGACTTTTCGGATCGATTTCTATGGAGTACTTCTATTCCAATGACTTACATTTTTTTTATTTAAACCGAAACTACTGAGTTTAGATCGCAATTGTTGAAATTCAAAGCCCTCCAAAAATATATTTAAATATTATTATTAATACATTTAATTTTAAGTTTATAAAATTTAAATCATTTATAAAAAAAAATACTAATACTAAAACTATTGAAGAATTAATTTCACTTGTAAACATTGCTAATTATCCCTAAAAAATCATAGTTTTTTGATGATTTTCTTTGTACGTAGTCTCCCACGCCACCATCTTCACCATCAAGAACAACTGCCCTTTCACCGTCTGGCTCGGCACGCTCGCCGGCTCCAGCTCCGCCACTCTGCCGACCACAGGCGCCGAGCTCCCCCCCGGCCATGCCATCTCGTTCATCTCCCCGTTCAAGTGGTCCGGAAGGATGTGGGGCCGCACTGGCTGCTCCACCGACTCCTCCTGCAGGTTCTCCTGCGCCACTGGCGACTGCGGTAGCTGCCAGATCCCCTGCAACGGCGCCGGCGGCTCCCCACCGGCCAGCCTCGCCGAGTTCACCCTCAACGGTGCCCGCCGGTGCCCGCCCAGTTCACATCAACTGCCGGTGCCCGCCGGAGCTGCAGGTGAAGGCTCCCGGGGAGAACGTAGTGGAGTGCAAAAGCGCCTGTTTGGCGTTCAACGACAATCGGCACTGCTGCCGAGGTGCGTTTGGGGGTCGCCGGGAAGTTGCACGCCGATGAACTATTCGGAGATCTTCAAGACCGCCTGTCCGCAATCTTATACCCATGCGTTTCATGACGCCAGCAGTACGTTTACTTGCCCTGGGTCAAACTACGAGGTCAACTACTGCCCACAGAATTCAACTCTCACTTATCAGCTTATGCTTTGAACTTTGAAGGTGGTTTAATTAATCTTGAATAAGAATGAATAAATAACATCAATCTAAGGATTTCAAAATTAAATAATCATTTTATCCAAAAAAAAAATTTAATAGACATAATAGAATTTTTTTTCTTTTTCTAAAACTAATTTGATAAATATTCTTATGTTCTGAAATCAAACATTTATTACCAAACTTGAAATTAATCTCGGTTCCTCTCTAATGATTTTGTTTAGCTTTAGTTACTCGACATTTTTGGTTGAGGTTGGATTCTAGATGTATGTTACTAGGGTCTCTTGAGATGTCACTATTGTCGGGTGATTCCTCAACATTTTTTGTGAGATCTGATGTTGAGATCCCTTCAAGCCTCAATTCTCTTGAGGCATTTTCGAAGCAATTAGCTAATTCGTCATAAACTTATGATGATAATTTGAGTTTGGGATGTCAAATCTCAAATTCTCTGAAGGTGCTGTTGGCCTCTATGCATATGGTTACTTTCATATGTCATTGTTGATTACATCTTTCTTTAATTAATTTATATAGGAGTCCAAATTTCACCGGATCTATCTATAATTACTTGTAGTATGATATTCTAGTTCAATTCCAAAGTAGTCAGTCCAAAGAATTTACGTCAATCAATTCTTAGATCCCAAAAGAATCGATATAAATCGATCAGATTTTAAGTATTATTTTTTTCTTTCTTCTCTATCTTAAGCACATAGTCACACCTCTAACTCAACACCCTTTTCACCTCCCACAGTGACCAATAAATTAAACCATGCCATTTTTGAATTTCAATCATGCACATCTTAAATCAAGAAAGGTAACTGGATTACAATATACTTAGAGTTAGACTTTAGAATTAGGGTTTAGGTTTTGATTTCAAACTGTACCAACTAATATATATATATATA
>JAEMOT010002538.1:290501-320079 GCA_019297695.1 Apostasia ramifera | reverse complement strand
ATATATATATATATATATATATATATACTATTGTGATGCCCATAGCCGAAGAAAACGGGGAGTGCTCGTCGAGTGATGTCCTAAGAGAAAAAAATCATTGAGGCAAAGTGCCGCTCCTAGCAGGATAATGAGTGGTGAGAGAGGCACAGGAATGAATTGTCCCACATCGAAAATTAAGGGAGGGAGATCCTGAGTTGTATAAGTAGATAACGTGATTTTAAATGATAGAAAGCTAATGATGAAAAACTCTATAATTAAAGCGAACAATACCTTTACATTGAGATCACGGGTGTTACAGCGGTCAATGGAAGACTTTGGCATAAAAATATCTTAATCATCTAAAAAACATCAATTTTACGTCATACTAGACTTATTATATATCTCAAATGCTATAAAACTCAACTTTTGTTAAAATCTCATAATCCACAAGTGACACAATACAGCTAGAGATGTTGAGAGTGACAGAAAGATGTATGACATGCCACTATTAGCATATTCAGCTTCATAAAAATTAAATAGAATCATAGTCAAATTTTAAAATGACTTGAAATAAGTGAATTGACTTTCGAAATCATTTTGTAAATGGATTCAAGTTTATAACAAAAAATGACTTGAAGTTGATTTATTGGATTCTAACTTTATTTGATAAAAAAAGTTATATTTCATAAATTTATTGAAATAAATCAACTTAAAATGAGTTGAAGCAACCTCATTCTATTTAATTGTTTTATAAATTTTTTGTCACATGCAGATAATTAAATTACCTAAAATTGAGTTCATCACATCCACATGCAATCTTCAAATCAATGGAGACTTTTTTTTCATAACATTTCACTTAATTAGGACAGAATGTGACGTCATAATTATCAGCACTTGAACTACAAGTCAACCTCTGGCGGACATCATCAGCATAGACAATGGCTGAAGGGCACTTGCTCTTCAACATCTCTTTGTACCACATCTTCTTGCACTTCATCTTCCCCCTCCCCGCCGGCGAGCAGCACCCCTCGGCGTCCTTCATCACCTCGCAAGCCGACCGGCACGCCACCGCCGTCCTCCCATCGTCAGCCAAAACCTTAAACCTCTCCGGGCAAACTCCGTTCACTTCGAACGGGCAAGAAGCCACTCGGCATCCCGACGCAACTGGCACCGGACCCACCGCCGCCGGAACGTTGAAGCCTGCGATCAGGCTCACGTCGTAGGAGGCCTCGCCGGCTCCGGAGAGGGAGAGGTCGATGAAGGTTACTGGAGGGGTGGGGAGGGCGCCGGAGCAGTACCGGCTGCCGGAGTTACAGTCGCCGGTGGCGCAGAGGAGGCGGGAGTCCGGGCCGCGGGGGGCGCAGCCGGTGCGGGCCCAGAGGAGCGCGGACCAGGCCGTGGGTGGCACGATGATCTTCCGGCCGCCGGCGAAAAGGACGAAGTCGGCGTCGTCGGCGGGAAGCGTGGGAGTCGATGGGTTTTGGTTGGTGGAGATCCAGAGGGTTTGGGTGCAGTTGTTAATCACTGTGATCCTTGTCGCGATTGATTGCGTTACACAGAGGACGAGAATGGCGGAAAGTGAAAGCCGCTTGGGCGCAGCCATGGCTGGAATGGGAAGGGGTGAAGAGAGAGAGGTTGAGCTTTAAAGGAAGAAGAAGAAGAAGAAGCGTAACGCATAGACAAGACCCTTCGAGATTCCTCTTAGTGATTCGAGCAAAGCTCAGAATACAAGGGGTTTTTTTATATAAATTTTAATTAATTGCAACTAATTAAATTTCTTTTATTTTTTATAAAAAATACGCTAGAGTTTAATTAAAAAAAGGGTATTTATATAAATGTCTAGTAAAATTTAATATTGCACTTTCTTTTAAATATTTGTTATCTTATATAAAATTTAGATTTTGAAAAGAAAATGATATATAATTAATATTTAAAATTAAATGTCCTTAAAACATATTCTGTCACACCCTCATTTTAAGGACTAATTATTCATAAAATAAGGGGAGACTTTGAGTCAGAATCACATGATAGATTATAAGAAAAAGATATCTTTATTCATCTCAAAACAGGGTTACATAAGTTCGAACACTAAGCAAGTCACCTAGAGTAACCTTAGATTAGAAAACTGAATGGTAAAGCAATTAAACTGGATAAGGGTAAATATCGGTGGGACCATACGGGATCGATGTAGGAAAATATCTTTCCTGGGATTTTACAGTTTTCTCCTGACAGTAAGATTATTTACCTGAAAAGCAACAGTCAGTCACGAAGAGTCAGTTACGAAGACCGAGTAAACGACATCCACCTTACCATAGGCCAGGTGAGGTCTTATAGCTCAATTTAACAAAAGATCAGAATATCAGATTAACTTGTAATATCAACTTGTCACCTCACAATATTATCATGTTTCATACTTTGCATATATATTAATATGTATAAATCTTATAATGATGAAGGATCAGAATCCATAGATATACGTCACCAGTGTGACAACAGATATATCAGATACGTCACTAGTGTGACATCAGAATAACAGAATGCAGGTACGTCCCCCACACGACGCCACGTGTCCAGAAGGTGGTTCGTCAACCACCGGGATCCCAGCGCATCATATTATTGTATATCTCAGGATACATGGGTCCAGTGTAAACCAGTATAATATCTCGGCATAAAACCAAGCAGAATATGCAGAATATACAGAATATGCAGAATATAGCTCACAGAATATAATTGATATTATTTTGTAAATTAATTATTATAATTTAATAATCACGATGCCCTAAGTTCAGTGAAAATCACTTACCTGGATTAGAGGCTGTAATAGCTTGCTGGTGGATGACGTGTTCCCTGATTAAGTTTAATGTGAATAATTATTATTGTGCTTAATAGTTTAAAATATTGACTTAAATTACAAAGGCTAAATAGGTCAGACAAGCCAAGTGGCTCAAAACTGGTCAATATAGGTCAAACTAGTTAAAATGGATCAGACCAGGTCAACTTGGGACAAAATTGAGTATTTCAGGTTAATGAGGCAAATGAGTCAAATAGGTCAAATCAGGTAAACTCGTGTCAAATAGGTTAACTCGGGTCAAATGGGTTAACTCATGTCAAAATGGGTTAACTTGGGTCAAATGGGTTAACTCATTTCAAATAGATTAACTCGAGTCAAAATGAGTTAACTCATTTTTAAACGGATCAACACGGGTCATCTTGGGTCAAACAGGTTAACTTGGTTTTAAATGAGTTGACACAGATTTATTGGGTTCGATATGGGTTAAGTGGGTCAACATATGTTTAAACAGGTTAATCACTAATCTAATTGAGTTAACACGAAAAATTACCAAATTTAAACTTAGTAAGACCAGAATTCTTACCTAGCAGAATTCTTCTGAAACGGATTGCAGGGAATGCTTATTTAATGTAGCAATTATTTTGAAGTCCTCAGATGATAGATGTACTTATATTAAATCTAGCAGAATATATATATGAATATTAATAGGTATTTTTTTAAACGGAATATTACATCCTTCCCTACTTAAGAAATTTGGTCCCCCAAATTTACCTGAACAGATGTGGGTAGTCATTCTTCATCGATTCTTCCGTCTCCCAAGTTGCTTCTTCTACCATTTGATTTCTCCATAGAATTTTCACAATAGGAATAGTACGTTTCCGAAGTACCTTCTCCTTTCGATCAAGAATTTTAATCGGCTTTTCTTCATAGGATAGATCAGGTTGTATGTTTAGCGGTTCATATTTTAGTACGTGATTTGGATTAGCTCGTACTTTTTTAATGATGAGATATGAAAAATATTGTGAATTCCCGCTAGTTCTGAAGGTAATGCAAGCTCATATGCTGACTTCCCAACCTGGCAGATAATTTCAAAGGGACCAATGTACTTTGGTTTAAGCTTGCCCTTGATACCAAACCGATAAATGCCCTTCCTTGGAGATACCTTTAAAAATACATGCTCCCCAGACTCAAAGCAAATATCCCATCTTCTTGTGTCAGCATAGGTCTTTTGTCTACTCTGAGCTGCAAGAAGTCGTTCTCGAATTATTTTGATCTTTTGCAAAGTGACTTCAATGATCTTGGGTCCTAGCATTCTTCTTTCTCCAACTTCATCCCAATACAAAAGTGATCGACATTTCCTACCATATAAAGCCTCATACAGAGCCATCTTGATGCTTGTATGGTAGCTATTATTATATGAAAATTCTACTAGAGGTAGATATTTTTCTCAATTTTTTCCAAAGTCCATGGCACATGCTCTTCGCATATCCTCAAGGGTTTGAATCGTTCTTTCTGATTGTCCATCCGTTTCTGGGTGATTTGCTGTACTGAAACTAAGTTTCGTTCCCATAGCTTTTTTAAGACTAGCCCACAGTCTTGAGGCAAATCGTAGGTCTCTATATGATATAATAGATGCAGGTATCCCATGAAGTCGCACTATTTCATCGATATATAATTTAGCCAAGTGTTCGAGAGGATGAGTCATTTTGATAGGTAGAAAATGGTCAGACTTTGTTAACCGGTCTACGATTACCCAGATAGCATCGAATCCTTTAGATTTTGGTAACCCACAAATAAAATCCATAGTGATATGCTCCCATTTTCAAGTAGGAATCTCTAAAGATTGAAGCAATCCTCCTAGCCTTTGATGTTCTATTTTAACTCTTTGGCAAACTAAACAACGACTTATGAATTCAGCAATATCATTTTTCATCCCTGGCCATCAGAATTGCTCTCGTAAGTCATGATACATTTTAGTTCCTCCAGGGTGGATTGAATATCCCACACTATGTGCTTCACTAAGAATTTCTCTTTTAAGCTCTAAAGATTTAGGAACATAGATTCGACTTCGAAATCGAAGTATACCGTCAGATTCTATCATAAATTCTGGATTATCTTCTTTCATTATGCTCTGAGTCATCTTAGCAATCTCTGAATCTTCTTGCTGGGCTATTTTAATCTTTTCATGCAGATTTAGTTGTATACAAAGATGAGCTACCATTCTTTTATCATATTTATTCGGGTCTCTAACTGTAGTTGCTTTATTTCTTTAATAAGTGCCTCCTGATCAGTAAGTGTATTACTTGTAGATTTTCGACTGAGTGTATCCGCAACTATATTAGCTTTTCCAGGATGATATTGAATATCTACATCATAATCTTTCAATAACTCCAACCATCTTCGTTATCTTAGATTTAATTCCTTCTGAGTAAAAATATACTTTAGGCTTTTGTGATATGTGAATATTTCACATTTTACTTCATATAAATAATACCTCCAGATTTTAAGTGCAAAAATAACTGCAGCCAGTTTTAAATCATGCGTAGGATAATTGACTTCGTGGTTCTTTAATTGTCTAGAAGCATAAGCTATAACTTTTTCACCTTGCATCAGCACACACCCTAATCCCTTCCGAGAGGCATCACTATAAACAACAAAGTTTTGGGACGTTGAGAGAATAGTTAAGACAGGGGCTGTAACAAGACGTCTTTTTAAGTTCTGAAAATTTTCATCGCAGGCTTTTGACCACTCAAATCTTATAGTCTTCTTAGTTAATTGAGTGAGTGGTAGAGCAATCTTCGAAAATTCTTCTACGAATCTTCGGTAATATCCGGCTAGACCAACAAATTTCTTACTTCAGTTACAGTTGTAGGCTTTGGTCAATCAGTGATAGCCTCAATTTTGGATGGATTTACAGTAATACTAGATGAGCTAATTATATGCCCTAGAAATGTCACTTGTTGTAAGCAAAATTCACATTTGCTGAGCTTGGCATACAATTTCTTATCCCTCAGTGTCGTCAAAGCAATTTTTAGATGTTTTTCATGCTCTTCTTCGCTAAAAAAATATATAAGTATGTCATCGATAAACACAATAATAAATTTATCCAGGTAAGGTTGGAATATTCGGTTCATAAGATCCATGAATACTGCAGGAGCATTAGTTAATCCAAAAGATATGACTACAAACTCATAATGATCATACCTTATTCGAAAGGCAGATTTTAAAATATCTTGTGCTTGAATGCGTAGTTGATGATAGCTAGATCATAAGTCAATTTTTAAAAATACCTTAGCGTTCTTCAACTGATCAAAAAGATCATCTATTCTAGGCAATGAGTATTTATTTTTGATAGTAATCTTATTCAGCTCCCGATAATCGATACATAATCTTAAAGAGCCATCTTTCTTCTTGGAAAATAATACAGGAGCACCCCAAGGAGACACACTAGGTCGAATAAATTCTAGATTAAGCATCTCTTGTAATTGTCTTTTCAGTTCTTCTAATTCTTTGGGTGTCATTCGGTAGGGCGCCTTTGATATGGGGGCAAATCTTGGGATAGTATCTGTAATAAATTTCACCTCTCTTTCCGGCAGTAATCTTGGAAGTTCTTCTGGAAAAACGTGTATGAATTCTCTAACAATTTTTATTCCATCTATTTTGGTTTCACTCTTTGGTGTCAATTCAATGTAAGCTAAATAAGCTTCACATCCTTTTCTTAACAACTTTTGGCATTTTGTAAAAGATATAATAGGTAAGACATCTTTCTTTCTTTCGAAAAAGATTAAGTCTCCTTCAGGAATAAGAAAACTTATCTTTTTGGCAGCATAATTAATCTCAGCATGCCAAATTGATAACCAGTCCATTTCTAACAGTATGTCAAAGTCTTTTAAATCCTAACTATTTCAATATCTGTATATATATATATAATTAATTCTTCAAATTATAATGTAGTTATTATCAATATATAAATATGTTGTGATAGGTGATATAAGCACATTTAAAATTTATATATTAATGTATATAGTAAAAAATATGGCTTAAAAGTTTTGTTGGATTTAACTTGAAATGAACAAAAGAAAAGTCAAATTGGATTTGATTTGAAATCAAATCACTTGAACGTCGTGCTAAGCCATTGTATGTATCTGTAATTAAGATTTGAAAATTCAGTTTAAGTTTTTATTTAATTTGCAAATTAGAAGTATTATTTTTAATTATTTTCATGATTCCAATTGTAATATAATATACGTCATGATCAGTAGTTTTTATCTTAAGAAATAAATTTTAAGGAATTTCAAATATAAATGTTAACAGATAATATATTATTTATTTATTAAAGAAGCTTATTTTTTAAGTAAAATCTCTCTCTCTCTCTCTCTATATATATATATATAAATGATTATTAATAATTAAATATTTACATATATCTCATATAAAGGTACATGCTAAAAAAAATTTTACAATCATACTAAGGGGGCGTTTGGTTTAATGTTATCTTGATGTTATGTTATGTTATCTAGAGAAGACAATTGTTTGGTTTAATGACATCTACAAATAATCTTCTATTAGATTATAAAATTATTAGTCAAAAGATGACATCTAGATGTCATGACACCTAGACTACATAACATAACACCAAGATAACAACGAACCAAACGCCCCCTAAGTCTAATCTGTTACATACTAAACACTTGTATACTAAATATTCTTTTTTGGATAGTATGATACTAATTTTTATCTGAAAAAATTCTGTGATTATACTGAAAATAAAATATATAATAGACCTTTTTTTAATACTGTCATACTAATTATTATTTTTATCATACTAATTGCTTCTTATATATTGCAGAAATGACTTCTCAATATATTACAGTTAACTCCAGATATTGTCCTAATACAGTTCACTCAATATTTGATAAAATATCACAATTACTTCCTATTAAGACTAAAGAAATCTTGAAAGAGATTGACATTTTATATTTTTCGATTATTCCTCTCTCATAAACTTAGAGAAAGTCGATTTAGATGGTTTGGACATCTAAATCGTAGGCCGATTGAAGTTTCAGTTAAAAAAATTGAGTTATTGTTGGATTTTGCCCATGTACAAAGAGGAAGAGGGAGACCAAAGAAGTCATGGTAAGAAATTATAAGAAGTGAACTTAGTTACTTAAACTTAGATAAGAATTTGGTACGTAACTGATAGAGCGCAATGGAAACAAATGATTCATGTAGCCGACCCCACCTAATAGGATTAAGGCTTGGTTGTTGTTGTTGTTGTTGTTGATTACTCCTCCCTCCAAACAGAACATGCTATTAATTTCTCTACTAATTACTATATGGGAAGTGGAATCAAGTGCCTTCAAGGTCGGTCCTCACGTAATCCTTGATCGAGATGCGTGGACTAAGATTTAATTGGGTATAAGAGTCTACCAAATCGTCAACCTCTCAAAAATTCAAGAAAGAGTTGCAGTCATATGCGAAAGCAAAAAAAAAGGGCCATCACAAATTTGCTGTTATTATTGTGAAGTTTATATTTTCTAATCTTTTCTTTATAAAAGGCAGATACTTCCCGTTATAATTTTTAACAAATTTTATAACTTTAATATATACGACAAAAGTATTATTACAGTAAATTATTTTGTTCCCGCTTCTCTCGTTGAATGTGCGGAGGACCTATCCTCATTTTATAGTTATAATTGGTGTGAGGCTCTTCATGAATATATACTTAAAGACACAATTATCACGGCTCTCTTTGAACTTACGAACTAAAACGAAAGATACTCAGAATTGTTTAGCAGGGTACTTAGATGGCTTTAGCCAACTTATTTTGGTAGGTTATATTAATCACTTAAATCACTCTATTGCTTAAATTTATAATATTCTATATTAAGCATATGTATATTTTTACTAGATAATTAATATTATATAATATGAATTTTGATAGGTTGTATTTTTGGAGCATGTTAGGATTGTGGATCCTCTCCACCCGAATGCATCACCATTAATCTTTAGGTAGTCATCAAAATTACACTGATACCATACTGATTGCTTAGATATTTTAAAAAAATTGATAATTATGTACATTTATATTATCATAATTTACAATCTCTTCTTGCTATTGATAGAAGGTAAATCAGAAGATTATTTCTTAAGTAGATATAAGTAAATTATATTTTTGCAACACAATTCTCTTATTTACAGTTCCTGTCTTATATATCTTCTGTTGTGGCACTTATCAATTGAAAGTATATAGAGAATTTTTTGCATCCATACGAAACAACAGATAACATGCTGGATGGATACTCCTTACTTCTACATTCTCGATTCCAATCTGACCCACAGAACTGGAGCAAATTCATTTATTTGCTTTTCACATTTATTGTATGGAATTTTTGTTTACTCTTAATTCTATTTAATTAAAAAAATGATTTATATTTTTGTGTATGTAATTGTATTGCAGAATCTTTATCGTTCCCCAAACATGAGGGAAAGCACGTCCACTGTTGAAGAATGCTCATCCGCTCCTCTTATCTTGTGACCTCAAGACACGACAATTAGTTTTATATGGTTCTTTAAAGGATCATTCACACAAAATTGTGGCGAGAGAAATGGAAAATGATCTTGGTGTTATTTATTTTACAATTTTGTTATTATGCATGAGCCTATACGTAAAATATCTTTTTTTTCTGTAGATTGATGTTATTGACGCCACGTGGCCACAGATTTCTGAGCTACGAAAGGTTGAAGCAATCCTCCTGGTCTTTGATGTTCTATTTTAACTCTTTGGCAAACTAAACAACGACTTATAAATTTAACAATATCATTTTTCATCCCTGACCACCAGAATTGCTCTTGTAAGTCATGATACATTTTAGTTCCTCCAGGATGGATTGAATATCCCGTACTATGTGCTTCACTAAGAATTTCCCTTTTAAGCTCTAGGGAGTTAGGAATACAGATTTGATTTCGAAATCGAAGAATACCGTCAGATCTTATCATAAATTCTGGATTATCTTCTTTCACTATGCTCTGAGTTATCTTAGCAATCTCTGAATTTTCTTGCTGGGCTATTTTGATCTTTACATGTAGATTTAGTTGTACACAAAGATGAGCTACCATTCCTTTATCATCACTTATTCGGGTCTCTAACTGTAGTTGTTCTATTTCTTTAATGAGTGCCTCCTGATTAGTAAAAGTATTACTTACAGATTTTCGACTGAGTGCATCTGCAACTATATTAGCTTTCCCTAGATGATATTGAATATCTACATCATAATCTTTCAACAACTCTAGCCATCTTCGTTGCCTTAGATTTAGTTCCTTTTGAGTGAATATATACTTCAGGCTTTTGTGATCTGTGAATATTTCACATTTTGTTCCATATAAATAATGCCTCCAGATTTTAAGTGCAAAGATAACCGCAGCTAGTTCCAAATCATGTGTAGGATAATTGACTTCGTGGTTCTTTAATTGTCTAGAAGCGTAGGCTATAACTTTTCCACCTTGCATCAATACACACCCTAATCTCTTTCGAGAGGCATCACTATAAATAACAAAGTTCTCAGACGTTGAGAGAATAGTTAAGACAGGGTTGTAACAAGACGTCTTTTTATTTCCTGAAAACTTTCATCGCAGGCTTTTGACCACTCAAATCTTACAGTCTTCTTAGTTAATTGAGTGAGTGGTAGAGCGATTTTCGAAAATCCTTCTACGAATCTTCGATAATATCCAGCTAGACCAAGAAAATTTCTTACTTCAGTTACAGTTGTGGGCTTTGGCCAATCAGTAATAACCTCAATTTTAGATGAATCTATAGCTATACCAGATGAGCTAATTATATGCTCTAGAAATGCCACTTGTTGTAACCAAAATTCACATTTGCTGATCTTGATATACAATTTCTTATCCCTACTGGTCTTCAAAGTAATTTTTAGATGTTCTTCATGCTCTTCTTTGCTAGAGAAATATATAAGTATATCATCGATGAACATAATGATAAATTTATCCAGGTAAGGTTGAAATATTTGGTTCATAAGATCCATGAACACTGCAGGAGCATTAGTTAACCCAAAAGGCATGACTACAAACTCATAATGACCATACCTTGTTCGAAAGGCAGATTTTAAAATATCTTGTGCTCGTATGCGTAGTTGATGATAGCCGGAACGTAAATCAATTTTTGAAAATACTTTAGCATTCTTCAACTAATCAAAAAGATCGTCTATTCTAGGCAATGGGTATTTGTTTTTGATAGTAATCTTATTCAGCTCCCGATAATCGATACATAATCTTAAAGAGCCATCTTTCTTCTTGGCAAATAATACAGGAGCACCCCAAGGAGACACACTAGGTCGAATGAATCCTAGATTAAGCATCTCTTGTAATTGTCTTTTCAGTTCTTCTAGCTCTTTGGGTGCCATTCGGTAGGGCGCCTTTGATATGGGGGCAGATCCTGGGATAGTATCTATAGTAAATTCCACTTCTCTCTCTGGTGGTAATCCTGGAAGTTCTTCTGGGAAAACGTCTGTGAATTCTCTAACAATTTTTATTCCATCTATTCTGATTTCACTCTTTGGTGTCGATTCAATGTAAGCTAAATAAGCTTCACATTCTTTCCTTAACAACTTTTGGCATTTTGTAAAAGATATAATAGGTAAGACATCTTTCTTTTTCTCGAAAAAGACTAAGTTTCCTTCAGGAATAGGAAAACTTATTTTCTTGGCAGTACAATCAATCTCAGCATGCCAAGTTGAGAACCAGTCCATTCCTAATAGAATGTCAAAGTCCTTTATATCAAGGGCAATCAAGTTTGCGGGAAAGACGTGATCTCCGAAGTATATTTCACAGTTTGGGTATATTATCCTACTAGCAAAAATTTTTCCTGAAGCTGTATTTACGGTATAAGGTGTGTCTAACATTTTAGATGAAATTTTTGTAGAAGTTGCAAACTCAGGCAAGATAAATGAATGTGTAGATTCAGAATCAAATAATACTTGTGCAGGTAATCCTAAAATATAAATCATATCTGTAACGATCGAGTCAAATAAGGAGAAAACCCGAGCTTGAGTTTGTGGCCTAGAGTTTGAATCAGGCTTCAGTATCATTGGACAATCCTTCACAAAATGCGGTCTTTGTTACCACATCCAAAACAAGCTCTGGTACTCTTACGACATTTGAAAGTAGGATAATGACCTCCATAACTTTAACATTTTATACCACTATCTGTTGGCATTCCTTCTTCCTTTCTTTTCTTCTCAAAACTTCTCCCATGTCTCTTTACTTGCTCATAACGACGCTTTTTCCTTTCATGCCACTCCCGATCTTCATTAATATTTTGTTCTGCGATCAACGCCCTTTGATATAATTCAGCATAATCGTAAATCCTCATAATATTTGTCTGTTTTTGAATATCCTTTCGCAGATCATTCTCGAACCTTTTTGCTTTTTCTCGTGGATCGGCTACTAGATGACGTGCATAATCAGAAAGAGCAGTAAATACAGCTTCATATTCCATGACAGACATGGAACCTTGCTTCAAATGAATGAAGTCACGTAATTTCTTTTCTTTGATAGCAGGAGGAAAATATTGTTGGAAGAAATTATCACGAAATCTTTCCCAAGAAACAGGTTGAAGAGATTTAAATTCAGTATTGAGTTGGTACTTCCACCATTTACGACCTTCACCGGTCAGCATATAAGAAGCAAAACCAGTCTTTTTGTTATCAGGACACTCAATAAATTCAAAAATTGTTTCCATCGATCGATCCATTCCTCCGCAGCTAGAGGATCTGGACCTCCCGCAAATTGGGGTGGTTTTTCTTTTCGAAAATGCATATACAGTGCATCTCTAGAGATCATTGTATTATTCTCCCGATTTTCATTTGTTTGGTTTTGTAGAGAATCAGCTTGAGATTCTATTTTCACCTGGTAAACAATATATGTAAGCACATAAAACTAATATTTTATTTAGAAAATACTATTACATGCCAGAGAAGCAGACTGCAAAATGCCCACAATTGGGTTTGGGTACACTAAGGTTTTGAAGTTGAGGCAGGGCTTGGGTCAGGATTCTCTTCCAATTGGGTAAAAGGACTCTTGATGAGAGCTGACGTCTCCATAGTTTCCTTACGGGGTGTTGGAGTAGCAAGAGTTAAGTCGAGGTTCGTTGGCTTTAAAAAGCTGCTTGAAGGTTTGGAGATGATGGGTAACATTTGGTCTGTTTTCATCTGGGTTTTTCTTGGTTCTAACTCCATAGAGTCATTTGGTGGTTCATAATGGCGGAATGTAGTCCAGTTATCTCGGTAGTAGGCTTCCATGGCGACTAAGGCAGTGAGTAGATAGTCCAGTCGAGGAATCACCATTATTGAGGCCTTGATCCTATCCCAATAAGAGGGTAAGGCTGTCAATATATATTGTTTGGCCTCCTCAGGGGTGATCTTACTTCCTCGGTAGTATCTAACCTATTCAAAAAGGAACCAAAGTTAGTCAAGATTGGCCACCATAGGGATATTAGGGTTCATCTTAAACTCAATAAGACGGGTGACTGGGTCTTTCCTAAAATCAAAGGCACAATGTCAATGAGTGAGATAAAAGTGTTAAAGTCAGTATAAGATTACTTATAACCTATGCTCTGATACCAACCTGTCACACCCTCATTTTTAAGAACTAATTATCCATAAAATAAAGGGAGATTTCCAGTCAGAATCACAGAACAGATTACAAGAAAAAGATATTTTTATTTATCTCAAAATAGGGTTACATAAGTTCGAACACTAAGCAGATCACCCAGGGTAACCTTAGGTTAGAAAGCTAAGAGGTAAAACAAATAAACTGGATTAAGGTAAATATCGGTGGGACCATACGGGATATAGGAAAATATCTTTCCTAGGATTTTACAGTCTTCTTCTGGCAATAGATTATTTACCTGAAAAGCAACAGTCAGTCACAAAGACTGAGTAAACGACCTTCACCTTACCATAGGCCAGGTGAGGTTTTATAGCTCAAATTATCAACAGATCAGGATATCAGAATAACTTGTATTATCATCTTATCAATATTATCATATTTTATACGATGCATATATATCGATATATATAAATCTTATAATGAAGAGGGATCAGAACCACAGGTATACGTCACCAGCGTGACATCAGAATAACAGGATGCAGGTACGTCCCCCACACGACGCCACGCGTCCAGAAGGTGGTTCATCAACCACCGGGATCCCAGCTCATCATATCATCATATATCTCAGAATATATGAGTCCAGTATAACCCAGTATAATATCTCGGCACAAAGCCCAACAGAATATCGGCACAAAGCCATTCAGAATATGCAGAATATGCATAATATAGCTCACAGAATATAATTGATATAATTTTATATATTAGTTACTTTTATTTAATAATCACGATGTCCTAAGTTCAGTGAAAATCGCTTACCTGAATTAGAGGCTGTAATAGTTTGCTGGTGGATGACGTGTTCCCTGATTAAGTTTAGTGTGAATAATCACTATTGGGTTTTAAAAGTTAAAAAGAATATTGACTTAAGTAGGTCAGACAAGTCAAGTAGTTTAAAACTAGTCAATATAGGCTATACTAGTTCAAATGGATCAGACTAGGTCAACTTGGGTCAAATTGAGTTAGTTCAAGTTCATGGGTCAAATGAGTCAAATGGGTCAAACAGGTTGAATTAGGTCAAACGGGTTGAATCGGGTCAAACGGGTTGAATTGGGTCAAACGACTTGAATTGGGTCAAATGGGTTGACTCTGGTCAAACAAGTTGACTCGGGTCAAACGGGTTGAATCATGTTCAATAGGTTAACTCAGGTTAAAATGGGTTAACTCATTTGTAAACGGGTCAACACGAATCAACTTGGGTTAAACGGGTTAACTCGAGATTTAATGGGTCGACACAGATTTATCGAATTTGATATAGGTTAAGTGATCGAGTCAACATATGTTTGAATAGGTTAATTACTAACCAAATTGAGTTAACAAGAAAAATCACCAAATATAATTTAAACTCAGTAAGACCAGAATTCTTACCTAGCAGAGTTTCGTCGCTGGAGGTGAGGCGTACCAAGATGAGCTAAAGACACAGAGGAGAACTAGAGGTTGTGATTCTTTCTGAGAGTTCTGAGGCCTATTTATAGAGAGAGGTGAACTTATTAGGGCGGGACCGTTGGTGGGTGGTAGTTGGTGGTTGAGGAGGTACATTTAATATGACGAGACCGTTGGTGGGTGAGAAAGTGGGAGGGAGGCAGATGAGAAATAAATATATAGATATTTTATGCTCTTTGATCTTTTCCTTAGTGGATCTCTAATTGTAGACCCTTAATTAAGTTTGACTTGGATATGTGTTACTTTTTGAATTACTTTCACTAGTACAATCAATTGTACTATCTAACATCCGTATATACTCCACAAAAAAATTTCTAAATTTTTTTTTTTAGCTTTGAGCCTTCAATATCAGCTTATAAGATAATCTACTGGCATAATTGAAAAATAATTGTTGCCGAGTTTGTGTGCTAATTGTTAGTTGCTTATCCATGGTATACATACTATTTCTAGGTTCCTTTGTCCATCTTTTAAGAATAAATCGATCATGAAGAACCATGATATTCATTGTTGTCATTACTCTCAGTGCATGACAACACAACGAACCCATAGTCTCAAAACATTTACAAAAGCAACTAACTTCAAGAGAGGCGACTACATCAACCTGTACTTCATATGTCTTCTCTTCTCCAAATTTTCTAACAAATAAGATCTTTTTGCTTTCAATAGTTGAAATCTCATTAGCAAAATGACGTTCACAAGCACCACTCATGAGTATTTTCTCAAAGAGTTCATATATCTTAATTGTGTAGTATTTGCTAGCTTGTTTCAATAATGGAGATTGAAACACGGTTGAAGTGGCAATGCTTTGATGGCATTTAAATTCTTCTTTAGCTTCTACTTTTGATGCCACTTTCCAATAACTTTCTCCATACCTGGAAAACAATTTGTTAATGAACTTATCGGTTTAGATATATCATGGCAAACATTGTTAGTACTCTCACTTTTTTGTGTGGACAAAATGCCAATACCAAATGCATTTTTATTCATTGCCATATACCACTTATGTCTGATTGCATAAAGGCCAGAAAGCCAAGCATTCTGATACAAGTTACCTTCATTTAGCATTTTAGCCCATTTTACTTCAAACACTATAGAGTTATCACAATTACTCATACAATCATAAACAAGACTATATAGTCTTGGGTTACTATTAATTCCTAGCACTTTAGATGATACTTTTTTAAATATGTGTCATTGACAAAGACGGTGTCTACTATTAGGAAATACTTTTTCTATCGCCTTACTCAAGGCCTAGTTTTGATCAGTGAAGATTGAAACAGAATGTTTACTGTTCATCATCTTCAAAATGGTTTGAAATAGTCATTCAAAAAAATCGGTAAACTCATCTACAAGAAAGGCTATATCGAATAAAATATTTTTCTTATGATTATTCACTCCAATGATAGGAGTACAAATAAGATTATATTTATTATTCTGTAGCTTGTGTCGAAAATGATGACACTACTAATAAATGCATCGTAGTCTACTTTGCGACGGCCATCAGCCCATAAGAAATTTACAAGCCTACAGTCATCGTCTAGTTTGATATCACAATAAAAAATGGATCAATGTTTTTTTGCTCAATAAACAATTTTAGTAGACTTACGACATCATCTAGTTCTACATGATGTAATCTTTCCTGATTAGTGAAATTGTAAGCATCGCTTTTGGTGAAGCTAACCTCAACCCCACTTGTTTGTTGTGCAATAAAAGCAAATGCCTCAGATGTCCTGACTTCAGCCTTCGACAAGTTCCTAAGAAAATCAGCATCAAGCTCATGCACTGAACGATGAGACCTAAAAAGGTGGCGTTCTTCTGGTTTTGTAAGTGAATGATTATGCTCTTCTACAAACTTACTAATTGACCAATTTCTATCAATGTCAATCTGAAATTATATTGCAACCTAACAACCACACTTGCCATCTAGTTGATGGAAATTTGAGCTCTTAGCTTCCACAGATTTTTTATTATTCTTGTAACCAGCTCTCCAAAAGACTAATGTCCTACTTCTTAAATTTCTTATCCCAAGCCAATAAGAGTTGCTCTATCTTCGAACACTAAATCTAACGATAAATGCATATCTAGAATATAATTCATATGCTTCATCTTCATTACTCACCGAAATTCTTAACATTTCTGGTAATAAAGAGGTATCAAATTTAGTATTAGACATCGACACCTACATAGAAATAAGTGCTTATTATGGAATTCAAAGTGGTCAGTACTACTAATAAATTCCTCTATACGAGCAATAAATTACGTCATAAGAATATGAATATGAATTTGAATGATATGGACATAGAGTAGCTTAAGACAAAAAAAATTACTTATTAATTATGAAGATAGCATTCAATGAAAGAACATTTAAGTGCATAATATGAATATAGTATAATTTAGTAATTAGAACATATAATGCTTAATATGACTATAACAAAATATTTTATACTCAGTTGTACTATACAAATGTATTTCATATATTATCTATTCTGTGCAATATAAATATATTTACAAAAAAATTAGAATTTAGAAATAAATAAATATATATTTATATAATATGAGATATGAAGACTGCAGTAATAAATTTGAAAATTATTTAAAAAGGAGAATAAATATGTCAAAATTTAGAATAATAGAGTTAAGAAAAGAATTGAATCATTGAAGAATGCTCTATTGGAAAACCCTTTTCTCCAGCTTCAAATAGATATATATGGAAGAAAGAATGAGATTTATAAGCCAGAAAAGAATAAATAATTTCATTTCCCGCCTAAATACTCCCGTCGGGCGTCGGCCCGCCCAAAAGCCAATTTACGAAAATACCCCCGAAGATATTATTCCCGCCCAAAACCATTTAACGCCGTTAACGGCGTATTATTTTTTCGCCGTCAAGGGCGACTGGCGCGCTCCGTCAGTGCTGGGTAGGTGGGTCCCAGGTGTGTCAGGCGGCATAATATCATTGGCTTGTGAATTGATGACGTGTTAAAACGGAAGAATGGAATAGTTTCTCCTTCTGATGAGCATAGCAGAAGAAGAGCATCCGGCGTCCGATCTGGGCCAATTCCCCAGGCGCCTGCACCGGCTTAGTAATTATAATATATTAATTATAAGGCATAAACAATACATTTAATTAATTAGCTATTAATTATATATTATATTTATTATTTTACCCCAAGGGCCTTATTACTCCTCTTCAGCCCGAATGGCTGAAGCTCTTCTCCAAATTGAAACTCTAACGAAGGGGTGAGTTTAATTCGAAAATCAATAATCACTCGATATTTGAATTGATATTTAACTCGAATCGACAAGTCATAATTTGATCGACGTGGCTTGATTCCTATTTTTGAAATATAAATAATATCTTTTGACATTTATTATAATTATTTTTTAATGAAATTATTGTAATTATTTACTACTTGTACATAAGTATATTTTAGTTGCAGTTGGGATATGTATTAGATGATTTTATAGGTCTGATTAACTTACTTTTACATCCTATCAAATATTTTTTATATATAAAAATATAAATTTTTAGAAGGTTTGAGTTGACTCGATCAAGGCTTAAAATAGCTTGAAATTGAAGTGAGCTAGCTCGAACTCGAATGGAATTGAAACTAGCAGAGCTTGAGCTGTGCTTGGTTGGCTTGGCTCAGCTCAAACTCAGATCATTCTCACCCCAATTCCCTAGCCGTCGAACAATATCGTCTCTGCTGATCCCCGTCAATCCTCGCATTGCAAGTAGCCGACTTGCGTCGCCTTCATTGTCAGGCTCTAGTCGATCCCCATCATCTCCATCTGGCCTCCTTCATTGAGCCAACACCTCATCTGACAATCTCAGTCTGGCCTTCTACTTTGCGATGCTCCTCTTCAAATGATCTCTTGCGCCTCCCTTGACCCCCGTAATTTGAGGTCTTGGCTTTGCCACCGTGACTAGGCTTGGGCCCTCAGCTATCTGCACTATGGATCGTCATTCCCCCCACCTCACCGGCCCTCCTTTGAGATGGACGGTTTAGTCCTATGACTCCTTCTCCCCAGTGAAGATGGAGAAAATGTCATTTCGTGCGGCTCTTTAGACTCTTCAATGGCAGCATCCACCGCATCAACCAGTGCCCGACATCTCGACGGCACTGCATGGGATTGTCTGCAAACTGTTGGTTAGTCATAGTGATCTACCTCAGACTCACCATTCATCCCCACATCACCAACCCTCTCATGCCTCACCAAGTCGCCTTCTTTCTCCTTTCTATTCTCTCTATTCATAGGCCTCGTCAGAATCAGACTACCAAAATATTTCCCACCTATGCTAACTCCAACAATTCCATCAGCAAATATTATAATGCCAGCCATTGCTCCGTCCCGAAGTGGACATGTTCTGTGACAAGCACGAATGATAGGTGGTTCTGACCTCAGCCCCACCTTCTGGGCCATCTTCAGCACTACTTGCAGGTCTCAATCTTCAAAGCTACAAATGGGCTACTTCGCCTTCACCTTACCTGGTGGGGACACAGATCAGCAGCAAATTGGATGGCTAGGATAACGTTATGTGCTGAATCAAAATTCAAATTCAAATTCAATTTAACTAGAGCTATTAGAGAATTCCATATTAGCTTTATTTTGATTTGATTTGATTTGATTTGATTCAGAGCATATCTGGAAGATTTGAAGACTCACCACATTTGGAGCTGATTTTATTTTATTGTAATAAAATTAGTTTCATATTTGCTTTTATTTATTTGGTATTTTATTTTCTGTATTTAATAATGTATTTTCAATTTTCTACATGAAATCTCTCTATATAAAGAGGTCGTCTTGCATTGTAAGAAGATAACATTTGATGAATGAAATTAAATTTGAGTTTTCTCAGAGCCTAGACTCGGGTTAAGGGTTTGATATTCCGGTGAATAAAAGGGTAGGAANCCTGCCCGCTCGCGTCTGACCGCGCGCCAGTCCGCTTGCGCCTGCTCCTGCCCGCGCGCCCGCCTACACCGCCCGTGCGCCGTTTGCATTTGTCTGCGCGTCGCCTGTACTCGATCAAATCAATTAATCATCGTCAGTGACTCTTCTCCGATTCAAATCACTGGTAAATTCTTTCCCGAACATCACTAAGCTGATTATTTGACTTCAACACAAATTATTCACTTGACTTGAATTATTTATTTGGCTCTAATTGTGCGACCCGATATTTCTTTGTGTGCCAATTACTGTTAGATTTAACTGTGAGACGTCTGTCCTAAATTTCTGAACATCGGATTTGATTTATTGAATTTAAATTGACGCCCTAATGCAAATTGATAAATTTTTATTTATCATACGATCCAATTTAATTTTAATTTTAAAATATCTTAATTTACGGAATTGAAAATATCATAATTGCTTTTATTGGTATTTACTGGATTACTATAGAAATTTAATTCAAATTGGAGAGATGACTTAAAAGTAAATTATAGAGATTATAATGTACAAAGTGGATTGTAATAGTTTGATAATATATGGTGCATGTAAATTATTATGAATTAATTGTTTGCTCTATTTATTTCTTCAATGATAAGATAAATATGTTATATAATGATATACATCTTTTTCTCGATTGTGACACCTACGAGAAGACAGGTGTATGAACTTGTTGTCACATTCGATGAGAATATATTGACATACGACTGTGACACCAACGGGAGAACAAGTGTACGAACTTATTGTCATATTCGATGAGAATATATTGACTCGTATTTATGATACCTACGGGAGGGCAAGTGTACGAACTTGTCGTCACATTCAAAGATATAATATGATATTTAGGTAAATGTATGAGCTTGCTATGTGACTAAATTTATAATCAAAATTTTAAAAGCGACAATAAATTAAAAGTTAAATGTGATTTCTATGAGATTACGCATCTGCCTTAGCTCGAGTATATGATATATAGGCGCGACGGCGTCCATTATCATTTTGGGCTATGGGGTGAAAACTCCCAAAACTGATTGAGAACCTTACATTTTAGCCATTATGGGTCATAGCCTACGGGGCCAGGGGATGACGATTCCCAAATGTGTAAAAGGCAGCTGAGGCGTAGTACGAGAAATCACTGGCCCAAAAGAGTAAAATAAAATTAATTAAAAAGAAACTTACTCGTTAATCATATTTTTATATTTGTTCTGTTATCATGCTTACATTATAATTATTAGGCAAACTATGTTGCACTTATTTTTGTTTAGTATTCATATTGTGCTAATTATCTATCACGTATTTATATTGTCTAATTATTCATAAGAAACTCATAATATACATGCTCATTTATTTGATAGTATTCATGTTATAAATTTTTATTTGATATCTTCTATTATATATTTTAAGTATGCATAATTATCATAGTCATTGTTATCATGTTATTTATTCATTTGAAATAAGTTTATGAATGTTGCTGTCTATGTATGTAATAATTCTCTTAAATCTCAAAATAATAAATTTGTGATCATAAAACCTTATTAAATATTTTATGTGGCTCATAGCTAGTTGATATCTCCTACTGAGTCCTGTTGGTGGACTGACGCCTTTTCAGCAATATTTTTACATGTTTAGCACAAGCATAAGAGGAATAGGTGAGAGACAATTAGAAAATTATTTTAGATTATTTGTGTTTAAAATTTTATATTTATTTATAGTGTAATAAGTAATTATATATTGAGGACAGATTTATAGTAAGATATAGTGAAATTATTTGAGAATAAAAAAAAATTGGGTAACAGCCGAGGTAAAAGCCGAGGTCATTACAAGTGGTATCAGAGCCGACCTCCTGCAGTACGATGTGGTTCGAGGACGAACAAGGTGGAAGCTGGTGGGTCTGTGACGCCCGTGGCCGAAGAGGGCGGGGACAGATCGTCGGGTGATGTCCTAAAAGAAATAAATCACTGAGGCAAAGTGCGGCTCCTGGCAGGCTTCTAGGTCGGGTAATGAGTGGTGAGAGGCGCACAGGAATGAATTGTCCCACATCGAAAAGGGAGGGAGATCTTAAGCTGTATAAGTAGATAACGTGATCTCAAATAGTAGAGGCGCCTTCTGGGGCAAAATCGTGAGGCTAGTGATGGAAAACTCCATAGTTGAACGTGCTTGGGCTGAAGTAGCACTGGGATGGGTGACCTCCTGGGAAGTGCTCAAGTCACGCAGTTTTCCTAAAATCAAAGTGGACAATATCTCTACAATGAGATCACGAGATGTTACAATATGGTACCAGAGCCGATCTCCAACAGTACGATGTGGTTCGAGGACGAATGAGGCGGAAGCTGGTGGGCCTGTGACGCCTATAGCCGAAGAGGGTAGGGAGTGACGCCGGGTGATATCCTAAGAGAAAGAAATCACTAAGGCAAAGTGCGGCTCCTAGCAGGCTTCTAGGCCGAGTAATGAGTGGTGAGAGGGGCACATGAATGAATCGTCCCACATCGGAAATGGAGGGAGATCCTGAGCTGTATAAGTAAATAACATGATCTCAAATAGTAGAGACGTCTTTTGGGGCAAAATCGTGAGCCTAGTGATGGAAAACTCCATAGTTGAACGTTCTTGGGCTGGAGTAGCACTGGGATGAGTGATCTTCTGGGAAGTGCTCAAGTCACGCAATTTTCCTAAAATCAAAGTGGACAATACCTCTACAATGAGATTACGGGATGTTACAATATAGTATCAGAGCCAACCTCCTGCAGTACGATGTGGTTCGAGGATGAACGAGGTGGAAGCTGGTGGGCCTGTGACACTTGTGGCCGAAGAGGGCGGGGAGTGACGCCGAGTGATATCCTAAGAGAAAGGAATCACTGAGACAAAGTGCGGCTCCTAGTAGGCTTCTAGGCCGAGTAATGCGTGGTGAGAGGTGCACATGAATAAATCGTCCCATATCGAAAAGGGGGGGAGATCCTGAGCTGTATAAGTAGATAACGTGATCTCAAATAGTAGAGGCACCTTCTAGAGCAAAACCGTGAGGCTAGTGATAAAAAACTCCATAGTTGAACGTGCTTGGGCTGGAGTAGCACTGGAATGAGTGACCTCACTTCTCAAGTCACACAGTTTTTCAAACTGCTAAAGCGGACAATACCTCTACAATGAGATCACAGGATATTACAGCTCACAAGATCGGTCGATCAATATTATAATAACACTAGTGAAAATAGACATAGTGTGATCCTCAACAGCAATCTCCTCCAGATCTATAAGCTATATAAAATGTACTTGGAGAGAGAAGTGCTAGCTTCGGATGGAAAAGTTGCTGATGATGATCAGGGGGATGACCAAGAAGAGGAGGATGGTGGCATTGACTACGATGATAACTTCAACGATGATGATGACAATACTAAACCTCATGATCTTTCTAGATTCTACATAGAGAAAATTGCGCAATGACCATTAAGATTAGAATAATGAAGTTTGCCTCACAATCGAAAACAAGAATTGCCTGGGTGCTCATGCATGACTTAGGAGATTATTTCATATTCACGGGCTACAATTATTCCATCACAATGCAAGTGGAAGACAAGCCTAGATTGATATCCAATAGTGTCTACTTCACTAAAGACTTGCAATGCGGTCTTATTACGTCTAAGCGAAAAGTATGCTTGCAAGATGGAGGTGTGTGTGACCTCGAGGATGGCAATTTGCACATGTTCCTCACTCGCGACGTTGGACCCAGATGGTCACCTCCTGTTTGGTATTTCCCAACAACACTAAGATTCATTGGTTATAACGGAGGCTGCGATGCATGCAATCCATAAATAGCAAGTACATATCGAAAAGGCAATAATCTATGAATTGTGTGAAAGTTGATTGGTCGACTACAATGATCGTTTAGCCTTCCTATTGCATATTGATTTATGATAGCCTTTGGTGGTATTTTCGCTATAATTTTCTCTTTAAACCTTGAATTAACAAATTATTTTTTCATTAGTATCTTTGAGGATCATTTTTCAAATTATTTTAAATATTTAGGACTTTTATAAAGAGGAAGTCATAAGTTATGTCTCATGTTTCATATTTAGAAGAGTTTTATGTGTGATTGCATACTCTTATACTAAAGCTCTAAAGAAGAGAACTCATTGTGCTTTCCGCTTTTATTAGTTGATTAAGGTGATATTGTAATACATTATAATTGATTTTTCTTCTTCAATCTCTTGTTTTCTTTTTGGTAAGAAAAGTGCAAAATCTTGTTGCACAATTTCTTATTTTCTTCTTGGTTAAAAAAAAGTAAAATCTCATGTTCTTCATAGTGAAGAGTAAGTGTACTCGGCCTCGTTTGGTTGGAGTCAGACTTTTTGGCCAACACAAATTTCAGCTATAAAAAATAACTTTATTTCATATCTAATGCAAATATGAATATTAAATTTAAAGTATTTCACGTTTTACATACTTTCTAATATTAAAATAAATCTCTCTCATTAAACTTAAAAAATAAAATATTTTTTTTCTCTTGTCCAAAAAAAAAACTCGAACCAAACGAGAGTGAACCCTCCTTCAATAGACCCGAGCATAGTCCTTGGTGAATAAGTGTGTATCTAAGCAACCTTACTTACTTTGAGTGAACTTGATAAGCAAAATTTATTGAAGGGTGAAAAGTAGCGGCATAAAAGACTTTTCATCTAGCTTTGTGAGTAGAGATCATTTTATGGTGAGACTTTTTAGTATTCCCTTCGAGTATGGATGCAAGCATAGGGTGATTAAACCACATACATCTAGTATCCTTTATTTACTTATTTTCACTTAATCTCTCTTGTTATTACTTATGTGTTTTGATTAATATGAATAATTTTATTTGTATATAATCTTCTATTCACTGCCCCGCCCCTCCAAATGACCATCTCGATTCTACAAAGTCCTCAGGCTCTCGACATGCCAAAAATTGAAAACAAAAAAGAATGAAATGAAGTGGAAGCAAAAAAAAACTGTATGTCAACATTGATGACTTACAATAGCAAACTATGAATAGCATATCAAAATAATCCTATAAAAGACATGAATACTACTATTTAGATTACATATCAACCTTATTCAATAATTGATGTCTTACTCTTAGATAATTATATTAATATATTCAAAAAAATCAGATTTTTTAGGTTCATTGATTTACCACATACAATTTTTTTTTATAATAGTAAACAACACATATTTATCATCATCAATAGAATACACATTGACAATACATTACTTAAATAGAGTTATGTATGTATAGATGCCATCCTGGCAATTAACAACTAAATTACAAGTTATCTGACAATATTTGTTATCATATTTGAATTTGATCTGTTTAATAAAAACGCCAAGATCCCTATTGATGATGATTATTTATCAAATCTTGAACATTTATTTGTTAGATAATGCAAAACCCACGGCATCTTGGAAGCTATAAGTAGAACATCAATGGCCTGGTTGACGAACTTGAACAAAAACTGCTGTTGTTCTCTGAGGAACTGTGAAGCACCCAGATGAGTCTTTGTATGCTGAAGCCTTCACCAGGTCATCTGCAGATTTCAGCTGCCAAAAAGTAGAGTTTGCTCAAAAGTTCATCATCATTAGTTTTACACCAACTATTTGGATCGGATTAAGGGGGCGTTTGGTTCGATGTTATCTTGGTGTTATGTTATGTAATCTAAATGTCATGACATCTAGATGTCATCTTTTGACTAATAATTTTATAATCTAATAGAAGATTCTTTGTAAATATCATTGAACCAAACGATTGCTTTATCTAAATAACATAACATAACATCAAGATAACATTGAACCAAACGCGCCTTAAGTTCAATTTCTCTGGTTAATGTGGTCCAATTTAACTGGCACTTATCTTTTTTTTTTTTTTTTTTCTTTATTCATGTAGAAGATATTTTTTATTTTTATTTTTGAACTACACATTGTTTATCTCCATTAATTCCACACCTATTAAATCTGTTCTCTGGAAGTGTAGCTCCAACAGATATTATCCCCTCCATCTTCGCAATATAATCATCGTTTATATGAGGTTTCATCCTTATATTTTAACTGATCACATGGCCCTTTCTAAGACCTGAATGAATTATAAAATTTTAGACTGCATAATAAAACCAACATAAGCCAAGCTGAACTGATGGTTCAAACCCTGATTGCATATGATGTGGGTTTAAATCATTAAATATAGAAACTTTGGAAATCCTGAAACTCCCCCCAACAACTTTTTTTTTTTATTTACATTCAACTTCGTGGCTGACGGGGTTTCCTACGTTGGTGTTTTTAGTTATCCCAAACTCCGTGAAATATGGAGTTATCCTTGACAATAATTCTACCTTCCCATAACATTGTGAAGAATGAGGTTAAGCCTTGTAAAGAACTTCGCTTGCATGTTTATGAGACCTCGCCACTGCAATTGCTACGTCAACGATTTACCTCCATTTGAGTTAAGTGGAGGAGGAGGGAATCTCTCCACATATTTCTCCGACTTACATTGAGTTATCAATATGACGTAAAAGAGGTAGGCAAGAGTTCTAAGTTTTTTATTGAATTAAATCTCTAAATTGATTAATTAATTTGATTTATATGATTTTATGCGATATGTTCAAATTAAAAAGGCATGTTTGGCTGGATGCTTGTTTTACAGTTAAATTCATGTTTACTAAAAATGTTATTTTACGGAATATGATGTTTTATGCATGATTTCTGACTAAATTGCATATTTAAGAATCTGTGGACACAGGTTATCTTTCCATAGGCCTTTCGTGTCTAGCCATCCCAGGGATGAAGTCCTTTGTTCCCATGAGTCCGACAGACTTCTTTTGGACTCTAGATGTGGACGAGTCTTGCAATACGGTTTGCATGGTTCCTCACCCCGCAGACTACAAAACCCGAAGCATGATGTGTATAAAAAAAAAAACAAATACACACAAGCATGTGTAAAGTTTTGAGGTGGATTATCCGCCTCACCCACCACAAAGACTCAACGAAGTGCCACCTCTTGGTCTCCACCTTGAAGGCAGCAGCAGCCTTCAAATGGTACAACTTGCTCAATGAGTAGATCCAGTCTCACAAGCATTTAAAGTGGGAGCTATTTTACCAGTTCATGGGAGTGACAAAGATGGCACACCTCAATAGGGCCTTCTCTAGCATTAAGGAGAAGTCGGGATGGAGCATCCAATCATACACTAATCGGTTCTTTAAAGCAGTTGTGAGGTGGAAGATGTAGATCCTCACATTGCCATGTACACACTTATCATCTTGGCCTGAACTATGGCAGGTTTTTGGATACCTTGTTCCTCCTGCGAACTAGGAGCCACATGGAGCTCTTAAGAAGGGTTGGAAAATTCATTCAGCTTAAGAAAGACTAAAGTGGGGAAAAGAAGAAAAGAAAGAAGGACAGCGATGAGTTCTTTCACTCAATTTTCAAATCCTGTGTGGAATCTTTGAATAAATCTCAAAGAAGGAAGAAATAAGTGGAGCCCACATATAAGATGTGCCACAACTTCAACCACCTTTTACGCGAGGTTTACACTACAATCCAAAAATAGGGACTAACATACTCGGAGCTACATTCTCCCCCTAACGGTTGACCCCACCAACTATAATTGGTTCCATAGAAATTATAGGCATAAGCTTCACCACTACAGGAGGGCAAACTAAAGGAGTTCTTGCTCAATCAAAAGTCCAAGCAACTCCCTGACAATGACGAAGATAGTGATAGTTGGAAGAAGGCCCCCAACATGATAGCCAGGGACTGTGGTAGAGCCCATAGATAATGAGTCGTCCAAGCTGTGTTAGTCAACCCAATGTAATACTCTTACGAAGAGAGTCATTAACACAATCTTCAGACTTGGTCCTAATATTGGCAGGTCCATCAATGGTGGGAAGCACCTCCAATAGGCATTCCATATCTCCATCGCATTTTAATCAAATTAATCAAGAAGATGTGCCGAATCATGACAACTTTTATGACAACCCTAGAATCTTCATTACCTAGATCCTGAGTGTCGACTTCAAACAGGTGTTGATTGACACCTGGAGTTTGGAGGACATCCTCTGTAAGTCTACCTTCCCTCAAATGTTGATCCCAAAGGAGAACCTCATCTGTGGTTGGTTAGCACTCATTAGTTTCTATGGGAAGAGTGTGGCTCCACTGGGCTTCATCCGCATCCTAGACACCATCCATGATGATAATGATTCGGCAACCCGTATTATTGCTTTTGTAGTTATGCAGGCTCAATTTAGATATAATGCCATTCTTGGGAGAGGCACTCTTAACCCTTCGGGACAATAGCATCGACGTCACACCTCTACATCAGTTTCCAACTCTAATAGCATGATTACCATATGAGGGGCTTCAATTGAAGTGCTTAAAGCTTTTCAAGTCTCTGCCCAGTTGCAGGTGGATCAACTTGATACTCGGGACACTAAAGCACCAAAGCTTAAGAAATTTGTTATAAATATAATTATTGGCCACCTCAAGGACGGGCTTCAACCTCAAAACTAAAGTGAAGCCTGGAGGTTGAAGTTTTATATGACCAATTACATTTGCATTGATGAGCAACTCTATTGGAGATCCTACTCTTGTCCTTTTACCAAATTCCTCACTCTTGCCTTTTTACCAAATTCCTCCAATTTAATGAAGCATCCGAATTCATAAACCCTCGCATGTTTACACAATCTTTGAAGGTTTCAGCTATGTATCTCAACCAACCACACGACACTCAGAAAGATTAGAATGAGATATCCACTTCAAACCGGATAATTAAACCATCACAAGCCAAATCGAGCTAGCTGATGTTCAAACCCTGATTGCTCATAATGTGGATTTAAATAATTCTATTTCTTCAATCTAGAAACTTTGACGGTCCCAAACCTCCCACCATGATTGTTTTTCGGCTTCCCTTAAACTCCGGATTGACAAGACTTCCTCTAACAGTGTTTGCAGTTTGTGGTGGGGACACCACGATCGACCGTCGATTCATTCCTGGCAGAGTTTATCGTCGACGGCCGAGATCTAGCCATGCTGCTTCGATCTGGATTGATTGACTATTAGGACAGATTGGGAAAGATGGATGCTGCGGATCGCTGATTCGATGGGTTGGAAATCTCCTATTCGTTCTGATTGATTGGAGATTCTATTTTTGGGATGATTTTATTTCTCGCATTTATTTTTGTATTAGTTGTTTCTATTTCAGTGATTATTATTTTAGGCATGTTATCTAGTATTTCCTCGTTTGTGTGAGAAATTTATTACATCATGTATTTTCTTTTTTTTTGAGTCAGTCTGTATGGAGGCCCATATAAACGCCTCCCTGTTACTATTATTTTCTTAATGCTGAATAAATTTGAGTTGTGTTTTCCCTTGGGGATTATTTGATTCTGGAATGAATCGATATCCTGGATAGGGAAGGGCTTAGGCCTTGGGTGAAAATCCCTAAACTCCACCCGCTCTAGCTCCTCCCCTCCGGGTTCAATTCCATCCCTCACATCAGCATCTCCTCATCCTCGTTCACCCTGCTCGCTCGTTTGCATTCTCAGATCTAGCTCGCCGACACCAATCTAATGTGGATACGTCGTCGTGCCTCGACGTCACCGACGGCGCGATCGCACCTACCGCCTGTTACGCGCAGACGCGCCTCCCCAGCTCCGCCCGACGCCCTAGTGCAGTTCTGCCCGACACTCTTCGCCTGCGCGCACTTCTCTGTTAATGCGTCCAAGCGCATTAGCGCGCCT
>JAEMOT010002538.1:267525-284325 GCA_019297695.1 Apostasia ramifera | reverse complement strand
CCCGGCGCCCCCGCATCTGTGCCCGCCTACGCCCGCGCGTTTGTGCCCGCCTGCACCCGCACCTGCACCTGTACCCGCACCTTCACCTGTATTCGCACCCGAGCTCGCGTGCTCCCTGGCTGAGCCCTAATCTTAGGAAAATTACAACAAAGTCCCTGAATTCTCTGACTCAGGTACGACTTTCGACAAAGCCTTTAACCTGGTAAAATCGAATAATCTGGATTTTTATGCTCGCTTGTGATTTGCTCGAATTTGCTCCACCTGTGCGACCTTTCATTACTGAGCGAATTTAAATTACTGTTGGTTAAATATTGTGAGACCCTCAATCCTATTCCCTGTTTCTGATTTATTGAAAACCTGATTGCGCCCTAATCTGAATTGGTAATTTCTCAATTACCTTCGATCTAATTTATTTAAAATTTTAAAAGTAATTGATTTTTTGCGGGTTTAATTAATTTTTCAGTCATCACAAAATTATCCTCTGATATTTAGCATTATTTTGTGAATAATCTGCTTTATAAAATTGTTGATCTCTAAATTGCATTATCATTCATCTGTCTCGCATCAGTTTGCCTAAACTCTATGATGTACAAAGTTATCCTTAGTAGAAATTCTACTTTCCCACAACTCCGTGATGAACGAGTTGAACCTTACAAGGCCTATGCCCGCATGATTACAGGAGCTCCCCATTGCAACTGCCACATCAACAAAAACTCTCTTAACTAGTCACTACTGCACAAGCGGGTACAACACTAGTAAGGAGAAGTAGAGACTAGTTAAGAGAAACAGAGTTGAGCCTTGCACGACCTATTAAACTTCGTCCAGTTACTAACTGGCCACCTAACAGTCTAATAGATTAAGAAGATGCATGGCAAACTCTTCACGAACCCCGAGATAACTATGACGGGCAGTTAGCCCTTGTCACTGGCGATCCCTCACTGATGTCACCCTTTAGCTATAAATAAAGGACTCCCTTTCCCAAGAGAAGGATATTTTGGGACTTTTCAAATTTGACTCAAAGCTTTTCTAGCTTGCTTTAGAGGGATTATCATATATTCCTCATTCCCCTGTAATTGCCTATGGTTGACCACTCTTACTCAGTGAAATCCTTTCCCTTGGCTAGATTGTAGATGTAGGAGAATCTTTTTTAACTACGTAAATCTTCATGTTCTCTCAAGTTTGTTCTCTTTCAATTCTTTTTTTCTCTTGATATGGCCATTGTGACGGGATTAGGTCTTTCCTGTGATTCACCACTGAATACCGCTGGACAGAACTCTTCATCAACAATCATCTTCTACTACATATTTTCTAACTGCACATATATCTTAACATTCTTATTTCTATAATACTAAATTTTGTTACTTTAGTTTTATTTATTATCCAATATTCTCAACTATAAAACTGATCAAGTAATTGACATTCCTAAAAATCATGCAAGGCTAGACGCTGTTTCATTCATAAAAAATCATGCAAACCTAAGTACGTTTGATAAATTTAAGCAGCATACTACCTGCACAGGATGCAATTGAAAGGATTTGTTCTTCAGTGGAGTAACCGTGATGGCAACTTCAGTTGGGCATGCATTAAATATAATTACAATATACGAGAAGCTGCAGCAGAATAGATATTGATCATTGTTAAAGCATGGAATGTAGAGATGCAGAGGAGCAAAGAAATCACTCACTTTTGATCAAGTTGAGCCATGCCAAGTCTTCCTTCATGGCCGTCTTCAATACTCATAACAATAACTCCTTGAACTCCGAAGGGCCCTGTGTTATGAAACCGTACTCTTTCCTAGAAAAAGAAATTAGGAACATGAAATAAGGAAATACTTGATAAAAGAATAAAATATTTTTGGTAATATTCCAATTTGGACATTAATGCAGCTAATTTGATATTTTTAATCGCTTTAACACGTTATATGCAAACTCAAAGTTTGTTTGATATGAAACCTTAATTTGGGAATGTGGCTAAATTTAGCGAAAGCATTGGGCATGAATTAACTCCAATTTCAAACAGTATATTATTTATTGGCTACTTTTCCACCACTTGCATAACTTAATTTAACTTTACAACAAACCGTCAAAACAAAAGTTCAGCTTTAGAATTTACGAAAATTTAATTTGACCGCAACACCAAGGGTGAATTAAGCCAAAGAACCAATGGTGAAGATCTTTTATCATATTTTATAAAATGTATGCTTTTTCAACTGTAAAAATTTTCTTATAAAGGTCATTTTCAACTGTCAAAATTTAGTGCGCTATATTATTGTACCGATTGGAATTTGTGTGTAATTAAATCAGATAAATTATCGGCCATCATCATCTTTGGATTTTTCAGTTGATTAGACAAAATGCAATATCTATTAAATAATCATCAAAAATTGGGTAGCTGTATCATTCTTTGGCTCATAACACATGTTTTTAATAGAATGTAAGAAGAATCTTCGAGGCCACTTAATGTTCTGAAGTTGCATCGTTTATTACCAATAATACATTGACTGAGCGGGAAGTTGCCCGACCTCTAAGAGGAGGTTGTAAGTTCTAGTCACACAAATCATTTTTCATGATTTAACAAGATTAAATTGTTATGACGCATTCTAAATTGTTATGACGCATTCTACAAGTCAATCCTCATCAATTTTAGTATCTACATTTCCATCACATTCGAACTTATTTAGTTAAAATAACAATGCAATGTTTAACTACAAAGCAAAATACATTAAAGGGATTGTTTGGTTGGTGGGCTATTTCTATATAAAAAAGAGAAAATATATTATTTTATGAGTTTGATGAGAAATAAAATTATTTTAATATGAAAAGATGTGTAAAATGTGAAATAAAGTCAATCTTAAAATTTCTAATGAATGTAAAATAAAGTTGATTTTTAATATTAAAATTTCTATTAGATGTAAAATAAAGCCACTGAAATTCAAACCAAACAAGCCTAAAGTACCTGAATAGAATTAGCTGTTTGTAAGCGAAATAGTAGTGATGAGTATCTTATCTTCAATAAATCCCTAAAATTCTCAACTGCAGCAAGGATATGATGTTTTTTAGGCTTGAAGGAAGGATCCACTAACCTTGGCTTGATCCTACAACATAAGCGGCCGAAAAAGGAAACACTGAAGTTATCAACACTGCTATCACAAACAAGTTTAAACCACCTTTTCGTTTCACAACTCATACTTAACAATTCCTCACTAAATTTGATAAGATATCAGCAGTCAAAGAACAATAAATTGCCATGAGTCATAAAAAAATAAGGAGCACATACAATGGCCAGTTTTTCTCATTTTTTTTCTCTTGGAGGGAGTCCAACACCCCAGTTGTTTGACAGGTAACTGAAGTCAAGCCTATCATATTGAAAAAAGAACAAACATGAAATAAGAAAGAGATTGCAATGAAGTAAATACCTTAGACATACGGCATTACACTAGTAATAAATAAAGGGACAATTTAGAAAACCAACTAATACAGAGAATTAGGAAGAAGACCCTAAAAAATGAGCCATAGAGGTCAACAATTGTTTCACCTATTGAACCAATCACCAGAGTTATACGAGTCACGATCCAGAGACTTTGACCGCAGCATCTCATCACCAGAATGAAAAAATGGTATCCCCTACAAAAGAAGTGTAAACAAAAGAAAAACTTTAATTTGAAAAATTCAAATATAAGAAATTTGGTAAAGGCACAGATCAACATTGAATCTGACGGCTAAAATGACATACATACTGAATCAAAATTCAAATTCAAACTCAAATTGATTAAAGCTAATTGGAGATTTTCATATCACCTTTATCTAGATTTGATTTAATTTGATTTACTTTAGAGCAAATTTGAGAGATTTAAAGATTTGCCATATTTGGAGCTGATTTTATTTTGTTATAATTGCATTAATTTCATATTTGTTTAGGTTTATTTACCATTATTATTTTGAATATTGATTATTGAATTTTCAAATTTTATTATAGTATCTCTATACATAGAGGTCGTCTTACATTATAATGGAACAACCTATTTTGATAAATGAAATTATATTTGAGTTTTCTTAGAGCCTAAATCCAAGTTAAGAGATCAATATTCTGGTGAAGAAAAGGATGAAGGTATCCTTAGATGAGAATCCTTTAATATCTACTTATCATCTCGAGTGAAAAAAACATTCCACACTTCCTCTCAATTTAACTTCTTGTTTCGCTCCGTAGTCACCTGAGAGCACAACCACCTACCGGCATGGGCAATTCCTTACGTCGCCGCCCCCGTTTCCCATTGGACTGCCGGTCATCGGCGATCACTAACACTCCAACTGCCTACCACTCCGATTGTCCATCCTTCACCGCAGCCGCACCACCCGTGTCCCTTGAAATCAGAGTATAGTTTAGGTTAGAACATTTCATTAGTCATTTTATCTACTTTGTATCATATTTTTTATTTTATTTCTCATTCTATCTGATATAAGTACTGCGTGAATATGGACCCTAAAGTAGAATCTCTATTATCTAACCCTATAGTTAGATTTGATTACATATTTTCCCCTAAGAAACCACAAACTGTAGATTAATTCTTATTTTTCTTGTAATTCAAATTATTTATCATGTAAAGAGTGAGAAAATAATTTGGAACATTATTTTGATTATTGTGCTTGGGATAAGTTAAAGAAGATTAAATATGTGAAGTTAATGCTTCTACGTGAAACAAAATATTATATTAGAGGCTAAGGATCAATATCCTTGGGATAGATTTAGGCCATTTGAGATATAGAATGAAATTAAATATTATTTATGAAGAAGATATTCCTCTACATTAGATAGAGTGGAACCAATAATTCATAAACAGCAGGGCCCTAGATTTATACCCTTCGCTCAAATTCCTACTTCAGTTGCTAGACCTACTGAGATTATAGATGGCCCATCTAGTTCCCTCACAAAAGAAGTAACGGATGCGATCTCTACAGAAACCTTCATGCTTCCCGAAGCATTAGAACTTATTTCTTACCTATATCCATTTATATAACAGATCCTAGCTTAGCCAAAGAGTACAAAAAATATGAGAATGAACTGTACAAGAAAGATAAGTATAGGATAGAAATTATAAGTCAAGTTTTTATTGGTTATTATTGGTCAATAAATAGATATGCGTTTAAATGCTAAATATTGGTTATTATTCAAAATTTTCCCTTAGTAATGTTTTCACGTCTATTTTTTTGGCATAACCTAAGCCTTAATTTTAAATTTGATCTCATCTTGATACAGTGAGGTGTTTGCTAATGCAAACCCCAAGTTATCAAAATTAGGATTGTGCCTAGGACTAATTTTATTTAAAAGAATGCTACTTTAAGAGACTTAAATATGCAAAATTAATTTAATTTAATTATATAATGTTGAGAAGAACGAGCTAAAGTCCCCTTAATTATACTAATGCAGCCACACAAAGATTTTATGAAATTTTCTTGAGGTGAATAGTAAGGTTCTAAATAAATTAATAAACTCACTCTAGTAAGATAGAAATCTATCAAATTACTAAGAAATTTAATCACTAATCCATATAACATGATTATCTGATACGAAGGATAATTAATACCCCAATATGAAAACGATAATCTTAAGCATCAACCATCATGCTATATTGAGAATGAAATAATCATGGAAACAGAGAAGGGAATATTTATGAGATTTAACTTTGAGCTGGTAGTTGAAGGACAGATCCATGATATATATAATATAAGCATCAACAGCAGCTTGCATTGGATACAATTAAGACAATCAAATCCAATACAAACAAGGAATTAGATTACATGATAAATCAACGAGAATTAACAGGGATTTAGCTTCCAGGTCAAGTTCAGATTAGGAATGCAGTGACAAACTTAAATTTTAGACTGACACAGAAACCTCAAGCACCAATGGAAAACTTGCATCCCCTCTGCGTCCCAAGTCCAAATCAACGCCACCTACCAAGATTCGCTCCAAATCAAAGAAGACCTCTTCTTCTCCAGACTCAGAAGGTGAAATCGCAAATGATCAACATCAATAGCCTCCTTTCACAGTCCCAAGCCCTAGCTTCATAGAAGAGGATGGGAAGTTTCCGGTTGAGCGCGACGTCGCCGCGTCGTTGTGATCGACGTGACGAAAAAATCGTGAAAAAACATATCATGCTACTCAGACGCGAGTCGGCGAAGAACGGAAGCCACCTGCTCAGCACTGCAAAACTGAGAACGAAAGGAGGCCAATCCAGTTTTTAGGGTTGGATTTCCTTTAATTCAAGGAAATTTACATCCCGGTCTCTATACTTCGGCTGCATCACAAACAAGTCTAAAGTTTGCCCAATTTGAATCAAATTGATTCAAAATGAACTATTCATGAACCTTATTTGAATCCAGCCCACACATACAAGGCTCAAACCAACCAACAATATATATATGACATCAAAGTGGGCATTCCCACTAACATAAACATAGTGTACGACTCATAACGATAAATAAAATATGCAGAAATAAAAATAATTATATACAAGATAATAAATTGTTATAATTTAGGTTCTAGGTCATATATTATAACGAAGTCGCTGACGCTGGTGATCTAGCCCTACATCACATCTCCTATTATGTTTCGGCCTAATTGGATTGTTCCCTAATTCATAGTGCTGTTAAATTTGGAATCAAAATAATTTTTTATTTTTAGTTGCAGTATACTTTAATTTTCACTAAATCTGACTCTGGTAAAACAAAAATTGAATTGAAATTATATTGAATTGAATGATTTACAATAATATGTTTCCTTATTTTTCTTATGTGATTATTTGTTATGGTACATTATACATGTAGTGATTTTTTGTATGAATGGTAAAATCAATATGTTGTAGATATTCTTAACCTGGTATGGCTTAAATGATCGTTTCGTCTGGTACAAAATTAGATTTTGTATTCAAATAATTCTTTTTTCATAATATGACAGCAGTTATTTTTTTAAACACTAATCACATATGTTTGGTATACATATAATTATTGCATGATATCTTAGTAGTACAAATTTTTCATCGTTCATAACAGAAAGTTAAATAGCAATGGATAAATTAGCCAAGGCAATGGAGCTAATCTACTGTTAATTATAAATTCGTTGTAGTAACCCTACGACCTAAGAGCCTATTCTGTATGTCCTCAATAAATATTTTAGGTTGACAAGAAATAACAAGTAAACTCTTCCTGACAAAGTAACTTCAAAAGTTTATCATATAAAGTAGTAGATACCAGGTGACTTCAATGCAAATGAAATAGTAACCATCAGATCGTAATGAAAAGCCGATCAGACATCAATCGAATGGATAAACAAAACCTGTGAAAGAGCAACAATACTGGTGGCCACATGATTTATTCTGCATCTGTCATCCACTGAAATGTTTAGTGGAGCCTACATAAGAATAGCATATAATGAACATAATCACAAATGTCAATTCAATACCAACAAAAGACAAAAAGAGAAATTGAAGAAAAATAATAAAAAAGAGAAACAAGGAGAAACTAAGTGGACTTAATCAACGTCTGTAACTAAATGAAGTTTTCCCTCACCAAATTTTATACAAAAAAAGAGAAATTACATACACGGCACACTTCAACTATTTATATGGAAAACCGTCCAAATCATGAATTTTAATACAGGCACATCAAGTGAGTTCATTAGGTGAGGGTTATTCACAACATGACATGCTAAACTTGTTTATTAACCTATAAACACCTAAATCATCACTTCACATATTAAACTCTTAAATCAAGACAACTACAAATATAAAACATTGAAACACATCAAGCCACATTGGACTTCACATACTAAACTCTTAAATCAAGACAACTACAGATATAAAACATTGAAACACATCAGCCACATTGGACTAATCCACATCACTGACCACTACCCTTTCTTTAACTCTTTGCCATCTCCAATATTGCCTTCAACTCAGCCATCTCCAACACCATCCCTTAAAATCAAATCATCAATGTCAACCTCACCACAGCCCCTTCTACAACACAACCAACTATCTTGACTTGACCACATTATAGTTGATTCCACCACTCTTGACACCAGCTATTTCTCAGATTAAGTCACAAGATAACTTAATAATGTCAATATTTACCAGTTTATGAATAATGACGGATATAGTAAATTTAAAGTTCACCAATGTAACATTCCACATACTAAGAACTATCACCAAGGTTCTTAACAAAGGTATTATTGTTTATAAATTTATTGTGTTATAAATGTAAATATCAAGATTAGTTGTTTAATCTTTAAATGGTCAAATTTAACATGTAATTTTCTTAAAAAGTATGGACAATTGCAAACAACAACAACTAAGTCTTAATCCTACTAGGTGGGGTCGGCTACATAAATCCTTTGTTTCCATTGCGCTATCAATTAACAAATTCTTATCTAAGTCTAAGTAACTAAAATCACTCTGTATAGTTTCTTATCATGTCTTCTTTGGTCTCCCTCTTCTTCTTTATACATGAGCAAAATTCAATAACTCGATTTTTCTAACTGGAGCTTCAATCGGCCTACGATTTATATGTCTAAACCATTTAAGCCGACTTTCTCTAAGTTTATTCTTAGGTATAACATCAGCTTTCTTTCAGATATACTCATTTCTCATTCTATCCTTTCATGTATATCTACACATCCATCTTAACATCATCATTTCTACAATATTTATTTTCTTTGTATGCTTCCTCTTTGCAGGCCAGCATTCAGTACAACATATCATCGTTGGTCTTACTACAGTTTTATAAAATTTACCCTTAAATCTGAATGAAATTTTTTATCGCACAACACACCAGAAACATTTCTCTATTTTACTCATCCTGCTTGAATCCTACTAATAATATCATTATCTAATAACACATCATGAGAGAATTGCAAATATGAGAAAATACATCATTTAACTAATAACACCAAAACTTTGGAAATATGCTTTTTTTATTGAATGTAACTTTGCAAGTGTGTTAGCAAGTAATAAATATTTTGTTAATCTAAAATTGTTTTTAGTATACTATCGTCCCGCGATTCCTTATCTAAACCAAGGAATGGATGCCTATGATGACAATTAGGGGTAATCAACTTCAGTTAGCCGCTTTGTAGTATAAAACAGAAATCTAAATCAAATCAACCAATTTTTGAACATCAAAACCCAAAATCGGAACAGATCTAATAATTAACTAGCTATTCAATTAATAGAATTTTTGGGTCGATTAACAACAATTATCGGTTTTTAATCATAGCTTTACTATCGCAAAACTATGTAAACAATATTGTGAATTTAAAAAAAATTGCAAAATTTATAAATTGTTCATAAAAATATTTTGCATTAACTTGCTCAAAAAAATGCTCACAACAATGCTAAATATAAATATTTTCAAAAATACTATAAAAATATTCGATCCATATAAAATGTAAAGCCTAAATAATAAAAATAATATTATCCTTTTACATCAAATCAAAGATGTTCACTTTTAAACTTATCAATTAATCAATTTAGCGTATTACCTTGGCTAAAAAATTTTAATGCTAACACTAAAGTGTACAAAAGAAACACTACAGGTGGATGGCCAGCCATGATGGTTTTATATATCTATGAGCATGCAAGTAAATAGAAATGAGAAAAATATATTTCACACTATCACTATTTATAAGTTTAGTATGATAATCTAAATGTATATTTAATAAAATAGCCTAGCACAATAAGTGAATATATTAGATAAATGGTTTTGGTTGAAAGTCAGTTTTTATAGTAAAAATCTAATCCTAAAACGAAACCTTCGATTACTACAACAACAACCACCAAGCCTTAATCCCACTAAGTGAGGTCGGCTATATGAATCATTTGTTTTCATTGCGCTTTATCAGTTACCAAATTCTTATCTAAGTCTAAGTAACTAAGATCACTCCTTATAGTTTCTTGTCATGTATTCTTTGGTCTCCCTTTTCTTCTTTGTACATGGGCAAAATTCAATAACTCAATTTTTCTAATTGGAGCTTCAATCGGCCTACGATTTAGGTGTCCAAACCATCTAAGCCGACTTTCTCTAAGTTTATCCTCAATTGGTGCAACACCAACTTTCTTTCGGATATACTCATTTCTCATTCTATCCTTTCGTGTATATCCATACATCCATCTTAACATCCTCATTTCTGCAACATTTATTTTATTTGTATGTTTCCTCTTTGCAGGCCAGCATTCAGCACCATATATCATCGTTGGTCTTACTGTTTTATAAAATTTACCTTTGATTCTGGATGAGATTTTTCTATCGCACAACATACTAGAAGCAAAATAAAAATCAAAAAACATGGTTCACAAGTATGTAGCAATTTTTGGCTTGATTTGTAGACTCCAACATCTCCAAGCGTGTATTATGCTCTACCATCAACAGGTAGCCTTGTAATGGAGAATTAATCATTGAGTACAGAGCAAAGGGGTAGCAGAGGATGAGAACGGGATATTTTTTTGGCGTAAATGTGAGATTTTTCTACGCAGACAACTATTCCTACTTAGCCAAAGCAATGATTTTGGACACATCAGGTGATGGCATAGGGTTCTTTCCCAATAGTTGGCATTGCAATAAAGGCAAACAAAAAAGAAGGGAGCTTGAGAAAACTTTGTTTAGAGATCTTTAATCAAATGAAATACCATTTAGTGTATTTTGCACCCTAAAAAAAGAGAAATGAAAGCAGATAATCTATATTTTTCAAAAAAAAAATATAAAAAGTAATCTATATTACAATATCTCTTGTAAACTTATTTAATAACTCTGAGTATCATAGTATGGATCAATGCTTGAACCCAACATAATCGCCATAATTTTGTATATCACCTTTGTTCTTAAAAGTTGAGATGAGTACTCTTTTTCCATTTATCATGTATTTTATGAGTCTTAAACTCTCGTAAGATATTTAACAAAAATGTCAATTATATACTTCCACACTTCATCTCTTTACAACCTCTCACCTCTAAGGTTCAAATCTCTCACATATAGATGACACTTCTTTTCCTCTTGAAGACCACTCAAATCACCAAACGTTTTTAGAGTTCTTCATTGAAGTGCATGTTAAAATATAATCTTCATCTCTCCCTAATATCATCTTTCACCAAGTATTAGTCATCATCCTTAATGCATCTCATATAGTTAAAACTAGACCCTTCCACTCTTTTAATCAAGCTAATCTATATACATACATGTATATATATATATATATATATTCCTTCTCTTTAGTTCCAAACTTCTTATAAGAGTTGCAATTCCACATGAAGAGGAAGATGTGCTCCACTATGGTTGTGGAATTGTCTACCTGCCGTTCTCATGTTCGTGAAAATATCCATACTGATTACCTGCTGAGTATGCTGAATCAATGAGAGTACCACGTATGATAGGGTTGTTGATGCAGAGCATCTTCAATACTGCCTTCATCTGACATTATCAAGTGCAACCTATGGAGTGGGCACACCGTGATCATATATCTCCTTTTATTATCTATTATTTTATTTTATATACTTTTTGTATGAAAAAATTATAACATTATATATTTTTCTTTATTGAATTAATTTGTATGGAGGTCTATATAAACGCCTTCCTATTTTTCTTATTTCCCTAATACTGAATGAGCTTGATTTGCGTTTTCTTTGGGATTATTTGATTCTGGAATGAATCGACATCCCGAATAGAAAAGGGCTTGGGCCTTAGGTGAGAATCCCTAAACTCCACTCGCTCCAGCTCCTTCCCTCCGGGTTTGATTCCATTCATCTTGCACCCCTCAGCATTCACCTCGTCTCATCCTCATCAACTCCACCTGCTATAGTGTGTTCCAGCGTCCAGCTCACTGACTTTGATTTGACGTGGATGCGTCGTCGCGCCCCGACATCGCCAACGATGGGATCGCGCCTGTTAGTCAACGCACACACAACGACTCCGCTCAATGCATCCGTCCAGCTCCGTCAGACGCGCCCACACAGCCTCGCTCGACGTGCTCGCGGAGCTCCGCTCTTTTCTGCGTGTCCAGCCCCTCGCGCGCTCCCCCCACGCCCCGCATTTGATCCTCCCGCTCGCGCCACCGATCCCCGCGTGTGCTTGTCCGAGCCCGTTTTGCGCCTACCGCAGCATGCGTCTGCTTGTCCGAAGCTTACTATTTGGTCCCTGAAACTTTTTTTTTGGAAAATTACTCTTTGGCCCCTGAAATTCCTCAACTCCGGTACAAATTTCAGCAACCTTTAACTAGGTTAAATTGAATATTCTAGATCTTTCTGGTACTTGCAATTTGCTCGAACTTGTTTCGACTGTGCGATCAGTCATTATTGAGTGTACTATAATTATTGTTGATTAAGTATTGTGAGATAACATAATCATGTTACCCGTTTCAGATTTGTTGAAAAACCGGATTGCGCCCTAATTTAAATTGGTAATTTTTCAATTACCTTCGATCTAATTTATTTAAAATTTTAAAAGAAATTGGTTTTGTGCGTTTAATTAATTTCTCAATCATTACAAAATTATTCTCTGATATTTTAGCATTAATTTGTGGATATTCTAATATATAAAATTACTGATCTCTAAACTATATCATCATTCATCTATCTTGTATCAGATTTAAACCAAATTTAACCTAGCTCAAATTGAAACTGGCATCTATCATGTTTTAGTTCAGGTTGACACTATTGAACTTGATGGATTATTATGCATAATTTTTAACCTCATACCATAAACAAACACTCAAAATTACACCAGCCAAACATAACCTTTGGGTTATCATCTACCCCAATAAAAATTAATCTCATGAACAAACACCACCTAGAGATTTGGCACTCTTCCATGAGAGCCTTTTTAGGCTCCTTAGCTCTTTAGTTTTCATTAAACTTCAATGTCCTGATTCATGAAACTGGTAAACTGTTCAGGAATAACAAAATAAATTCATAATTCGAGATGCTGACAAAGAAAAAGACAAAAAAAGGCATCTCAAGAAATAAAATGAAATAGATTCAAAAAATTGGGCATATGGAAGGGGCAGTATGGATACCTTAAGACATATGATGTCAAACAGAGTCTCATTGTCATGTGCAGAGACATAATTAACCTGAAAATATCGAAGGAATAGTTCTTTAATGACTCATAAATATTGACAAGTGGAATAAGCACAAATGTCCTTAGGTAGATACATTCCCCTCTAGTGCTCACACACACACACACACACACGAAGGCATTCGTACACCCTCACATATATGCATGGATGAAGGTAAATGCATATGTTGCACAAATGCTTTTAGGTGGACTCAAGAGGGAAGCATGGCTCGGACACCTATTAATGAATAGTGATGATAATTTATTTAAACTTCTGCATTATTTTTACAACACTAACAACTTTAACCGTCACTAAAATTGTAATCAACCTCTTTTTCCATTTGTATATCATGCGTCCTGCATATTTAATAGAAAGTCTGTGTTATAGTATCCCTATCATGATGTACTTGCATAGAATCAGCCTTAACATCAAAACCATGATCCAAAGCAATGCAGAAATAAAAGATGGCACTCCAAGAAAGTGCAAGTTGACAAAGGTTCAATTGCTAACACTAAAAAGGAGAAAAACAACTGCCAACACTAAAAAGAGGGACATCAAAATATAAGAGAAACAAAGAGAGAAGTCACAAGCACAAACTGTTTCAGTTGGATTCCGCGCATATCCAACAGGCCTACCATCATGAGTAAGAATTTCAGATCCTTTCATCTGTCAGAAGAACATACATTGGACACTATATTATAAGTCAACAATGTTTATATTCAATAAGAAAAAAATAAACCAAAACAAGATATCCAAGCAACACCGTTTTCCATAAAATCTCAACTGAGGTGCCCTTTTCTGGTAAGTTTGAAGTTTCTTTAAGTTTCAGAAGTTAAAGCACTTATTTTACCTGAAAGCCATAAAATTATTTTATAATCCTAAAACCTCATAGAAGAATGAGAATTGAGCTCCACTCACAACATACCCAAGGACATTTAAAAGGCTTGTTTGTGCAAATAGAAAAGTACAAAACCCAAATAAGAAAATATTAAGAAGATTTCAAGTTCAATTTACACACATTCTGTGTCTGCACTCATATAGATGCACAAAACTTAAACTTTCCAGATGTACTTAAGTTTGATTTTCCTTGTGTAATTAGACATGTAATTCTCACTTTCATATTTAATTTCATGCTAATCACTGTGTACATATGTATAACAGTAATTTGAATATATGACATTAATTTTTTATAGATGATATATTATTCCAGAGAAAATCTGTCATATGTGACTTTCATGGCCATAAATCTTTTACCATGACCATGTGTCATCTTGCTCACGCACTTAATCTAAAAGTTATTGCAATTAATGGAAGGAAAAAGTACATGAAGCAGATTTTAGGGTTCTTCATAATCTTTTCAAATGATTTTTTTAACTTGGTTTATTACTTTATCCATTATTTGGCTAGATAGGTGCCACCTGGTTGAAGTTAGTTGAACCTTGGCTTCATGAAAACATCACAGAATGCTTCCGTTTACCAGACAATTGGATGAATGAAATGAAAGGCCCATTGAAAAAAAAAATAGTACTAAATTTAATTTGTAGATGTTCATAGTTCTTAAGTCATATAAACAAATTAATTGATAAAAAGCTGATATTTAAATTTTTTATTGTTTTTGACTATCAAAATCTATCCTTTTCACTGTTTTTCCTCCTTTCCACTCCTTGCTAGTTTTCCTATTGCATACTTCATTCCTCATCTTATTTCCCCTTTTTCAATCTTTATATTTAGAATGGGTTTTAGCTTATTTGCAATGGATATTAGGATTATTACTCTTTTATTTTAATTAATTTTGGTAATGCTGTAGGACTGAGCCTTTCAAAGAAGATATCATCTGCATTGCAGTAGGAATATTACTGATTTCCCCAATTCCCCTTAATGCGAATCACTCACATATTGTTCCCTCCTTAAGAAAAGTACGTCTAATTCTGCAAAAGCACTCATCTATTAACATTTCTAAAGTTTAACATGTATATATTTTATGTACTTTCTTTCCTCCTCGACATTTCTAATACTGAAAAGTTCAACAATGAATTTATTTTTTCAATGATGGTATTTATCACTCTCCCATGGAGTAATTTCTATTACACACTCGCGCGCACACACGCAGAGTTGAGTTGACGACTCAATCTAAGTTCATGTCAGTTTATAATTGATTTTTCGGAGATCAAGACAAACTCTCAAAATATTATACCTCCTCAAACCTTCTCAACGTTCAGATAATAAGCCTTCTTAACATTTCTGTGATATTGCAAACCAAAGAACAATTTTGGTGTCCTTAATTAGGTTAGTAGAGAACAATCAACATATCACATGAAATGTATAAAAGATGGAAAAACCAAAAAAGCAAGTATCAACACGTCAATCTTATCCAAACTTGACTTATTTGTTCATTAAGTTGAGGAGAATCCTGCATCATCATCAAGATCTAACAATAGCCTAGCTTTATGAGTTCATTTCTACTAATAATTTATGTTCAATATTGTTTTGTCATAAAATTCTAACTGCAAAATCTTTTACTTAGCATTTGTTAAGATTTTTTCCTTTTATTTTATTTTCCTCAAACAATAATATTATCTTACTACTATAATAGTGACGAGGAACGGGAAAAACAAATTGTAAATGATATTTTATATTTATATTCAGCAAAATTGATTAGCAAATTATTTTAATTAAGAGAAATATTTTCTAAATAAATTATATGATAAATAAGATTTTTAAATCCCGTAAATAAAGATATTTTAAAACTAAAATTAAACTGGATCGTATGATAAATAAGAATTTATCAATTTAGATTAGGGCGTCAATTGAAATTCAATAAACCAGATCCGAGATTCAAGAATTTAGGACAGACGTCTCACAGTTAAATCCAACAGTAATTGACACACAAAGAAATATCGGGTCACACAATTAGAGCCAAATAAATAACTCAAATCAAACGAATAATTTATGTTGAAGTCAAATGATCAGCTTAGTTGGGTTCGGCAAAAGAATTTACCAGCGATTTGAATCAGAGAAGAGTCACTGGCGATGAGGGTTAACTGATCTGGTCGCAGCCAGGCGGGTTGAAAACATCGTAGCCAATGTTATGGAGGAGGCCGTTGGCTTAAGCCTCGTGTTCGATGTAGCAGGAGATCGGCGGGATCGAAGTTTGGTCCAACGAAGTGCACGAGGTTGTAGAGGCCAAACGTCGGGCAAAGAAGGTTGCAAAGGCCAAACGTCGAGCGCGGAAGGTTGCAGAAGGATAAACGTCATGAGTGAGAGGCTGCAGAAGGCCAAACGTCGTGCACGAGGTTTGAGATGATCGAACCAGTGTGCACGATATTACAGAAGGCAAAACCAGTGTGATAGAGATCAGACGTCTTGGGCGATGACTGCTGGCGGGACGCGGGCAGTGATTGGCCGCACTGCTGGAGCTGAGGCGGTGGGGTCGCCGGCTCTCGCGAGTAGCCGGCAGGTCGACGGAGGCGATGGTGGTGCGAGCGGAGCGAGCTTCGTTGGTAGGTGAGTGCGCAAAGATTTTTTTTTCCGTTGTTTTTTTTTTTTTTTGGAAAAGTGAATAACTAGGCTAATTTGAGGATTCTCACCAAAGGCATTAGATGCGGGACGGGAAAAAAGGATGCCAATGATATTTATATTTATATTCAGCAAAATCAAATAGCAAATTATTTTAATTAAGAGAAAAAATATTTTCTAGATAAA
>JAEMOT010002538.1:232006-267159 GCA_019297695.1 Apostasia ramifera | reverse complement strand
GCGCGCGTGCTTCATCGACGCTCGCCGGTGGACGGCGGGCTGCCGGAGGCGGAGCTTGAGTTGGAGGGCGCGGGCGCAGGTGCAAGCGGGCGATTTCCCGAATGACAGAGAGGAAGAAGAGAAATTGAATATTAGGGCTGGAAAATTACGTCGAGCTAACTGGACTTTGGTTGAGCTGAACGAAGGAAAGATTTTTTTTTTTTTTTTTGAAAAGTGGATAACTAGGCTAATTTAAGAATTCTCACCAAAGGCTAACCCTACCCTTTCCTTCACCGGAATATCGACCCCTTAACCCGGATCTAGGCTCTGAGAAAACTCAAACATAATGTCATTCATCACAATACTCTATTTTACAATGCAAGGCGACCTCTTTATATAGCGAGATCCCATGTAGAAATTTGAAAATATACTATTAAATGCAGAAAATAAAATACCAAATAAATAAAAGCAAATATGGAACTAAATAAAATCAACTCCAAATGTGGTGAGTCTCCAAATCTTCTAAATATGCTCTGAATCAAATCAAATCAAATCAAATCTAAATAAAGCTAATATGAAAATCTCTAATAGCTCTAATTAATTTGAATTTGAATTTTGATTCAGCACATGACGTTATCCTAGCCATCCAATTCGATGCTGATCTGTGTCCCCACCAGCTAACCCTACCCTTTCCTTCACCGGAATATCGACTCCTTAACCCGGATCTAGGCTCTGAGAAAACTCAAATATAATTTCATTCATCAAATGCTATCCCTTTTTTACAACACAAGGCGACCTCTTTATATAGAGAGATCCCATGTAGAAATTTGAAAATATAATATTAAATGCAGGAAATAAAATACCAAATAAATAAAAGCAAATATGAAACTAATTCTATTACAATAAAAAAAATCATATCCAAATGAGTCTCCAAATCTTCCAGATATGCTCTGAATCAAATCAAATCAAATCAAATCGAATCAAACCGAATCAAACCGAATCAAATCAAATCAAATCAAATCAAATCAAATCTAAACAAAGCTAATATGAAAATCTCTAATAGCTCTAATTAATTTGAATTTGAATTTTGATTCAGCACATGACATCATCCTAGCTATCAAATTCGATGTTGATCTGTGTCCCCACCAAATAGTGCACAATCACAAGTCATATTATGTCAACCATTAAGGTTAAATGGAATGAAATGAAGCAAAAGAGAAATCTAAATTGCAACATCCACCCCATCATCAAAGCCTTGACCATTTGGAGTTAGCCTTAAGAATATTTTTCACTGGCTTTAATAAATATCAAGTGCTGAATTAACAAAATTAAGATGTCAAAAATGCTTACTGCTTCCCCTTTATAACTAGTTAAGACAAAGTCCATCAGATTTGCAGCTAATCCAACCTGAAATGAGGTACAAACCACGATATATCAACAATAGATTCACAAAATCAAATAAGTAAAAATGTTCCAAAATAAGACGGCAGAATTGGCTTGGTGGGCTAATTGATTGGATTACAAGATGTAAACATGTATTATAAATGCATCATTTTCCATTTTATATGTTGCAAATTATCATCAGACATCTGATATATGAAAATATCTGAAATGCTAATATCTTGTGCATTCAAGGCAGAAGCTGGTTAAGAACTGCTTGTATTCATTATTTAATCACTGAAACGAAGAACCTGTATATGATCTGCTGCTGCTGAAAGCATTTCTACAGTGGTCCGCCTATCACAATGATTGTATCCGTTTGGCTAGAAGATGACACATGAATTGAAAAATACACAAATGAACATAATCCAACAATGTGCTGCATTGCAATGCTTTACTGAAAAACATCAGCCAAAGAAAGTACGTTCTGAAAGAAACCACAGTTAACATTAAGAAGTTATAAACGAAGCTAATATGTCATAAAAGCCATAAAAGCCATAAAAGCCAGGGTAATGCATTATAATCAGTACTTTAGCCTAAAAAACTGATTATGTTTTACGGTATTAAATTCCACGACAGCATCTTCGTAGGCCAAGAAGAGGCAGGAGAAAGCAGGAAAATTTGCACATAAGAATATATATATACATTAGCTATTAATTTTCCATAAGCAACAGCAAATCATAAGTTCATTTGAGGTCTTCATAGTTACATAGGGGCCTGTTTAGCGTTGAAATCATTTTGGTCATACCTTAGAAATTTTGGCATTGCATAGAAAAATGTGTAATATGGTGAAAAAGTTAGGTCTAAAGTAGTGTAGGATCTGAAACAAAATTGATGGTTGTATTTTAAAATGATGTACAATATGAAATAAAGTGATTTTTTAATAGTAGAATGTAGGATTGTTATCGAACTGATTTCAAGCGAGCTGAAGGCAACTCGAAATCGAAAATTTCGAGCTCAGCTTGGCTCAAAATCTGTCTGAAATTGAAATGGGACATGATTCGAGTCGTAATTGTAAAAAACCGTATGAGTAATACGTATTTATGAGGATTTAATTCCTAGACCCTGGGAAGAATAAGCCTTGAACCTTCTACACTCTACCACATACTTGTATGTAATGACATTTCATATATATATTATATATATCAAAATTATTTATATTATACATATAATTTCGAGCCAAATTGAACCATAATTTGAGCGAGCTAGGGCCAACTAAAAATCTTCTCGAAATGAACTTTGAGTCAAAATCCCTAGCTTAAGATTTGATTCAAAATTTTTGAACTAATTTCGAGTTGATTCAAAAACGGAACTAGTTCCGAGCGAGTTTTGAACTTCGGATATTTTTAACATCCCCTAGTAGTATATGATAAAAAATTATTTAAGTATTTTTTATTTCGTTTAAAGGAAGTGCCTTTTCTTGGTCATGTCATAATCAAAATGTTGTTTAGTTCTGAGGTTATTTTTAAGAGAAGTAAAAGATAACCTTTGATGTGACATTTTTGTTTTGAGATTTGCGAAAATTTTGAAATAAACTTAGTTATATTTTGGGAGATGTTTAAGATGTGAAATAAAGTTTATTTTATATTTTAAAATATATGTAAGATGTAAAATAAAGCAGATTTTAATATTAAAAGTTATGTAAGATTTAAAATATTATTAGTTTAATATTGGATCTTGCATATAATATGACCTATAAAGTTAAAATTAACCTAGGTTAGAATTAACCAAGGCAAACAAACACCCTTTGTGAACATGACACAAGAAGTGATCAGTGACACACATTACCTGCAACAATAGTCCAGTTACAAAGCCCTGTTGAAGTGGAGGACCAAATGGAGAGCCACCTAAAACTGCATCTCGTAGCCGATCATTAAAGCTGAATATTTAAATAAATCCACAGAACGAAATTTGTTAGAAATTGAATGCTTGATCATGTAAAAGCTCTTAATGTTTAAAAATTTGATGCTAGAGACTTCGAATTTGCAACCCAAACGATATTTGGTTCGTTCAATATATCGTAGCTTACGCAGAAGAAAAGCATTAACACAGTTGAAACAAAAGAAAGAAAAGCATTAACACAGCTGAAACAAAAGAAAATAAAGCATTCTAACTCGATAGCAATAACAACTATCAAGTTCAAGACTTCTCTATAATACTCCTACTAGTCGAATTAATACATAAAAGGGGAAAGGTTATGCGGATCTCCATTTCTAAAGCAGAGGTGTTGCTAGCTTCCATGGAGATGTCTCGCCTTCACTAGAGTCATTAGAAATTAGGATTTCCCTTTTTTGTCGGCTATTAGAGTTTACTTGTAGAAACTATTTGGTGACATTTAAATATAAATTTACAATATGTAGCCATAGTACTTAAATACACAATTATGATGTTTAAGCATGTAATTTTAATGTTAATTATTTAAATATATAATTATGATATTTAAACAATTAATAATTTACATACGCAAATATGTCCAAGCTCTATGGATAAATTTTCAAGCTAGAGGAGGCCTAATCAAAGGAAGACAGTTTTAGATTAAAGATCTAAAATGTTTTTCTATTAAAAAAAAACTATACATTATCTAAATACATGAAAACGTATGGGGGCATATGCTGAGTACATGGGACCACTTCTTCGATATTGTGGGAGTATTTAGTTATTTCAGATGTGTTTTCAATTTTTTAATATTTTTATAAATATTATTCATGGAAATCTAAGTTTGGACATCAAATTAATTCATTTACAAAAATTAAATTAAATCACTTCAACATTCAAATTAGTACAATTGAAAAGTTTAAATTAGTTCTCCTTAAAATCTATTTGAAAAATTAAGGAAGATGGAGTTTTTTGGCTCACATGGTTATTTAATATGACTTTAAAGACTAAAATAATACCAAATAAATGGAGAAAAAGTACATTGATACTCATTCATAAGAATAAAAATGAAGTACTGGATTATACAGTTATAGAAAAATTAAATTAATAAGTCAAACTTTAAAGTTTTGAGAAATCTTGATCGAGCATATATTACATAGTGATACTATAGTATCATAGAATTAATTTGGCTTTATGTCAGTAGATCTACTTAATTATTTGCATCTACTTATTTATTTGCTGAAAAGTTTAATTGAGAAAATCTACATTTGCTTTTTAATAATTTAAAAAAACTTATGATAAAGTTCTAAGAGAAGTGCCTTGGAGAACTTAAAAAAGAAAGGGTTCATTGCCTACATTTAAGTTATTAAAGATATGTATAATGAGAAAGTTACTTATGTTTGGATACAAGGGAGTCTAACTAAAAGTTTTTCTATTGTAATTGGATTATATCAAGGCTCAATATTAAGTTCATATCTCTTTACATTAATTATAGAGATCTTGATTGAACACAATTAAGAAAAATATTTTGGTGTATGTTTTTCTCAAATAATATTCTCTATGATGATAAATTAGAGATTAGGCCAACATGTAATTCGAGTTATGAAAGAATATCGTAAAATCTAAAAATATTTATTTTACCATAAAAAAAATTAAATATTAGTCAAGACAGAAGAACTTGTGTTGGTGAGATAACTATTAGTAATCAAGTTATCAAAAAGAGTAAGCGGTTTCAGTAGAATCCAAGCAAAATAGATAAAGTGAAAGAATTAATCTGATGTGTTGTGAAATAAAAAAATATTAATCCTTACAGGTAAATTTTATATAATAGTAGCAAGACCAACAATGTTATATAACATTGAACACTGCCCTACAAAGCATAACATATAAATAAAATAAGTATCGAAGAGATGACAACGCTGAGATGACAACGCTAAGATGAATGAGTGGACACAAAAGGACTGAATAATAAATAAGTATATTCACGAAAAGGTCAGAATAATCTTAATTGAAGATAAGTCCAGAGGGAATCAGCTTACATAGTTTAGACATATAAATCATAGGTTGGTAGAAACTTGAGTAAGGAGAGTTGAGTCATTAGATCTTGCCTATGTAAAAAGAAGAAAGAGAAAGACCAAATAAGATATGGCAAAAAATTATCAGAAATAATCTTATACACTGGGTGATAAATGAGGATTTGCTATTTGATAGAGTGTAATAAAAGCAAAGAATTCACGTAGTCGATAGGGATAAAGGCTTGGTTGTTGTTTTCTTTAAAATCTGAAATTATGTTCTCAATTTAAAATTAAACTCACTTTAACCATTGAATTTCCAAAAAATACTTTTACACCATTGTAGATATGATCTCCATGTCGTATTTGAAAGATAAGTCGAACTAAATCCTGATTCTCATATCCAACTCATGCTATTTCAACATCGATTGTCATTCTCCAAGTAAAGACAAAATTTTAACTAAAAAAATGATTAAATCATACCATTAATAAACTTCCAAGAATGTAGAGTACATTTTGGTCATGAATTTTCCTTCAATGAGAAAAGCTAGAAATATATTTGAGTCTTTGATCAAAATGTTACACATCACCATAGATCCCATAGTTCACGAAAATTTATGGTGACCTCCTCCATTGAGGAGGCTTTTCTTGTCATATAACAAGAAATATAGTTATTCAAAATCCAAGACATGACATAGTAGAGATGATTCTAATGTAGAATTAGCACCTAATACTAACGACCGACGGGGCTACAATAGAGTTTTAATATCAGATGTTGAATCTATCTTTTTGATTTCTACTGAGTGGCTAAAGCCATGTCACATGAAATGCACATGACAAGCCTATTACACTCCAGAAATGGAATAGTTTTTTGCTTGCACGTTGTGTGATAATGTCAAAATTGATTTATTTATTTTTTAATTACAGCGCAAGTGTGGTGTGACCTTATAAACCTACGTGACAAAAAAAAGTCAAATGAGAAAATCAGCTAAAGAACACTGAGAACCAAATGTGGTTAGTAAAGGGTGAATTTTGCAAAATATTTCCAAACAGTAGAATATTCAAGGTTTGTCTGTCGTTATTCAAAAATTGTTTTTTGGAAACATAATATTGTGGAGTTTGTGTGGTACTTCAAAACTGTAAATCTATTCCCTTAGGGACAAATTGATTGTGTTAAAAAAGATACAAAATAATCTGTTAGGTATTCCTTTGCTGTCTTTTAGGGGGGTGCTTGGTACAATGCTATATGATGTTCAAATTATCTAGATGCCAATGTTATCTAAATATCTATACTATATCTAAATTATTGTTTGTTTGGTTTAGTGTCATATTAAAAGATGATAATACAAATTAATCCAACCTAATCTCCCTTCCTCACAATTCTACATATCAACCAATTTTGAGTGGCATTTACAAGTCATTTCAGAATGACAGTATTATATTTTTTACAATATAACCTAAACACGTCATCAAATTAAACAACTAATTTCTTTAAAATATATAGAATCACAATAACATTGAACTAAATGCCCTGTTAGTTGTGTTTATTGAGCATTGGCAGATACCATTGAATTAGTTTCCCTTAATTAGATTGTTTAGTTGCAATAAATTGTAAGCCCGCTCCTTCAAGTCAATTACTTAATTGCGACAAGTGTAAAACTGCAGTTGCAACTCTTTTTCAGTAATCACTTTCAAGAAAATTTAGAAGCAAAGGCTCGTCTCAACACTCAACAGTTAACATGTGAATGTCTTCACTAGTTACAATACATTTTCCTGCAACATTCACAGAAATGAATATACCTACGATAAGATTGTTCTCTTTCTATGGAGAAAACCAAGATGATATAACTATGAGAAGGTCAAGCTGTACAGTTAGTCAGTTACCTTCCAATGCCAGTACCACATATATTCAGTTGTGACGCATTTACTCCCCGTCCATTTTTGGCAACTTCACCAAAGTCCCATCCTTCACCATATCTAATAAAGAAGATGAAATACAACATTTCATTTAAAAAAAGTTCAACTTCCACTCACGTATTTGTAATGATGTTTTATGAAGTATAACATTAACAGCAGCATTACAAGTAAATCTTTGAACCATCTACTCCATTTGCTCTCCTGGATAAACTTTGTAGAACATCTTTTGCCTTCAGCTGGCATTAAAAGAAAACAATATGGTACTATGTAATGCGGCTCAGTACAAAGGATTACCAAACATTTACAACGGTACATACATTGAGCTACAGCAAAAGGTAGGCTACTCTAACTGGATATAAACTGAGTAACGACAAGCACCACATTCCCATTACACAAATTGATCTAAGAAAGCATTTATCACGTTGCAGTAGAACCACAGATTTAATCTTCTATACACAGCAGAAGTAGATGTACAGAACAACATTCATTAACGGACCAAATATTTGGGAAGTGAACAGGTGATTACGATAATGAAAAGGCTAAGCTCTTATAGGAAAGCCCAAAGAATCAGTGCTATGCTAGCATTAAAACCTAAAACTCATCTTATTGGCAAGATCCAACCATAAAAACAGTTCTGAAACAATAGAAAGAGGATTTTTATTAGTTAAAAATATCATTATTTCGAGTTCCACAAAGGACCACACCAAATAAACAGAATCGAACAGCCAGCTAGCATCTGAAAAGTTCTACAGGTAAATTTAGAGATATTCTTGAGGTCATAAGAGTAACATAGCGTGCGTCAACTTTCTCTACACCATATTCGCTGAAGACAGCATGCATTAGGTACTAACCTTTTTAAGCTTTAGTGATATCGATCAGTAGTAGAGAAGTCTTCAGATAAATTAAATGCTTACAGCAAGAATAAAATTATAAGTAAATGTTTATGCATTTTAAGAATTCATCTATAAAAAGGGTAGGCACATAACACCATACAGCTAGATCTGAACTTTTCTTATTGTAAATGTTTGTTAGTGAACAAGCTACATGATGTAAAACGATACCTAATAAAAGATTGCTGTCTAAATTTCGATATATATATATATATATATATAATTTCACAACCTTCGCTTAAAGGCACCGTTTAGATTGCAGCTAGTTTTTGGCATTTTGCAAGATTTTGTACACAATGGAAACAAAAAGACTGATTCCATGCTATTATAAATAAGAAAACCACAAATGTCACGTTTTTCTATACATGAAGCTATGGCACAGGATCGGTGTTTAAGAATAATCATCCCCATTATAGAATAGATCTGATTAATTCTTGAGATAAGCTTAAATGCATTTTAAGAAACAAATAAGTTTTCCAATCTTATCATGAATTTCTTTAATAATGTTATTTTTATGCCCAAAGCATTGGCATTCCATAATATCAACAAATGGCCTATAAAAATCTCTCAAATTCCTTATAGCAACTACCTTTCACACAGGCTCAATAATTCATTGTTATCATTTACTGATCATACAAATGGGTTCTTACTGAATAGACAAAGGCTGCTGATAGAGCCTTTACTATAGTCTAGATGCCTCTAATCCAGTAGGTTATTCTATTTTACATTTCAATCTAATTAAATTTTAAATGACATTGAGTTAATTGGTTAGATTATATTTTTACCACTAGATTTTGAGGTTATAAAAGGTCAATTTTATTGGTCAAGCCTTAAGAGTGATGCAACAGAAGAGAAGCAACCTCAGGAGACTGCTCAACAGGTGGACTTTCACAAACCTCTAGGCGATTTGATTTCCAAGAAACATAATAATCCTATTGTCTCAATTAGTACATCATTTCAATTTATTTTGCAATATTTTATTCATTTAAGTGGCTTAGGTTCATTTTATTCTTGCGTATTTCATATTCATATTATACTTATTATCACCTTTATTTGTTCGTCGTGATACCAAGTTACACCTTTTTTATTTACAAAGGATCCTGATTTCAAAGATTAATTAGCTAATTTAATAGCCAAAATTGATAACGTGGTTACTCATCTAGAAGTAGAAGCCCCTAGTTTTGATGATAGATGAGATCGTGCTCATTCTAAGATCACTTGCAAACAAAGCAAATTTTATTCATTCATTTTTTAAAAATATGTATAGACTATTAAGTTTCACAGAAGGGGCAACATACAAATCAAGTTGCTTGGAGGTCTCTAAAAGTCCACCAATTGAGCAGCCTACAAAGGTTAATTCCCTCCTGCTACATTCCTCATGAGGCTTAGCCAATAAAACCGACCATCCGCAGCCGCAATTATTTTGTTGTGCAATTAAAAAAAATAAGAATATTGATGAGCATACAACGAGCAAAATCAATGGCTCAAATAAAAAGGGGACTCTACGATATTATGTGATAACCAAAAAATGTCATGGTGACTCACAAGAAATTTTTGAAAAAAAATAACAATTAAGCCCAGTTTTTTATATAGATAATTATTTGGCTATAAAGAAATAAAAAATAATAAGCTTAGTGGTAATCTCAATTGGGCGAAGTAGAACTCTGACTCCATGTAGGCTGACAAAATATTTTTCATGTGAGACCCTTAAGTTTGATCGTTAAATTGTTATTTTAAAAAATGAAAAATATATGTTTAAATATTGAAATTACTATTGTAAGCTAAGATAAAAAAAAAAAAGGAAAAGTTGATAAATTTCAAATGTGTAAACATGTTTTCAATACTTAAACATTTATTTTGAATTTTTTAAAATAACATAGCAGAATCTATCAAAAAGGACATATACAAAAACTTTTTATCCAGGAGGGACCCAAATAGCACGTTTTCATTTTTCTAGACTTGTGTCAAATTTAGGGTCTGATCTTAGGAGCCCGGATGGAATTACCCCAAAAAATTAATATCAAAAATAGAGAGGATATGAGAGATAGCATGAAAAATTATAATAAGAAAAAATAGGTTAGTGCTAACATATATTGAAGATAAAATTCAGATAGAATAACCTAGGTAACACAGACATACACAACAAAAAAAGAAGATACATGTTTGAAATAAGTAGACAATATTTTGACTACATAACAGAAAAAATCAGTTGTTCAGTATGAAGTGTAGCCATAACAATGAGGCTAACAAAAGCTTTAAGCTGGTATCAAACAGAACCTTAGTACTCTATTCAAAATCAAATATGATCAATATCATGCAGGGCAAATTTAAGTTGTGCAAAGTAGAGCCTTGATAGTCTCGTCTATGAATTGAATATAAATTAGCATCACAAATACTTCAAACAGAATGAAATTAGTCATTTAAGAGAATCTTGTTTCATAGCCTAAAAGAGACATCCTATCCAGACATCCGAATGGGGAAAAATAAGTAACAATAATTCTCTGGAATGTCTTATATGTTAAAAAACTCAAAATTCATAAAAAATAATTGGAGAGTTTCATCAAAATCAAGGAAATGAGATGTAGGATTAACACTATCAAGATTTGTGTACAACTACCTAATAAAAAAGGCCAGAGTAAAACGAAATAATGATACCATGGTGCCTTTCATAAGGTGCCCCATTAGGTCAAAGCGAAAGCCATCAACCTACCAAAGGAAAATGCTCATTAAGCTTCAGAACTACTTAATGTTTATTTTAAGTCAAGGAAAGAACACAAACAAACAAGCATGCATCACTGTACTTAATTGGAAGGACTACAATTATTTGACCTTTATAGTCAAAGTAAGATTTCAAGATCCTGGAGAGTAATTGATGTGGAGAAACTTAACAAAAAATGCAAGCATAAATATTTAGTAAATAAACCTGCAAGTAGTAAGCCCATTTTAAACTTTCTAAAAAAACGTATTTGAAAAAGTAATATATTGATCCTAGCGGTTTGAGAAAATGATGTAATAAAAATGATTATAGCTAAAATTACATAATTAAGCAGGTAATTAAAAGAAGAAATTTTTGTAGTCATAGAACTTCTTGATGTAACAGTAGAACCATGGTGGGGTGTGGTAGAAAACTTAAGGTGGTTACCGTGACACTAAAGCCTTGTTTGGTTGAACATTAATTTTAGATAAAGAAAAAGAAAATATTTTATTTTATAAAATTGACGAAAAAAAAATTATTTTAATATGAAGAGATGTTTAAGATGTGAAATAAAATTAATTTTAAGGTTGAAATTTGTGTTGGATGTAAAATAAAATTGATTTTTAATGTTGAAATTTGTATTCGATGTGAAATAAAGTTATTAAAATTTATAATAAATTTATAATATTATTAAATACTATTTGTGCCTAATTTTTGAAACTTGCCAAACAAGGCATAAGTATGTAGGATATACACTTCCATACTAAGGTTCATGTCCATTTAAACAGCATAATGATAGTAAAATTAATTAACAAAACTAAGTCCAAGAGAGCAGAGATTGAATTCCTTTATTTGTCTTGATCTTTGCAATGCTAGTTTCAAATATCGTTTAGTTTAATGACATAAATTTCCCTAAAAGGCCAAACATGTTTGCCACTAAAATCTAACTATTTTATATATTTGATGCCCAAATCTTTATTATTAAATATTAATCATAAAAATCATATGAAAATTACAACTCATGCACAAGCCACAAAGTTGTGGCATGTATGTATCTAAGATTGTAATTTTCATATAATTTTTATGGTCAATATATAATATTAAAAATTTAAATATCAAATATGTAAAATAACTATATTTTAGTGATATATATGTAATTTTCCCAGAAAAGAAAAACGGGAGAACGAAAAAATATCATAAACTTGCATGCAAAGAGTGTAGTAATAGGTTTAATCAAATACTAACAATAGGATGGAGGAATATTGATGGGGACATCCAACGTGATTGAGAGTTTAAATCAAATTGCACTCCTTGATACCATGAAAGGATAAGATACTGATTATCTTTATTTAGTTTATTTTATTATATCCTTTTTATTTATTTCTCCTTTTTAGTGTTTTTGTTTAATCTCACCTATATAGCCTCATGATGGGATTAGGCATTTATATAGATTATGTAGTTGTACATTTGATTTGGGGGCCTTTTGATTAATAAAAATTGTTTTGTATATAATTGACCTTAAAATGAGCTAACCAAGGGATTTTGTAAGGGATTGATATCCCGGAAGGGAAAGCTAAGGGCCTTAAGTGAGAGTCCCTGAAACCCTAGTTATCCCTCCATTCCCCAAAACTTCTTCCATTCTTCCATCCTCTAAACCCTAGCATCCTCCCCTCCATTGTCTCATTTAAACTACTTTGGTACCAAATCATTCTCATACCAGTTTTGGAATCAAAGCCAAGTTCAACCTTCGCATCTTCACCACCAAATTCTAGCTTAGCCTCCACACTTGTGCCATTGCACTGTGCATCTGACGCGGTGGCAACTCCACACCCATGTAAAAACCAGCCCCACACGTGCGTGAACACGGTCTCGCAGACACATCTCATGAAACACGCGTGAGTGCATAAGAGCCTACAAATGCATGAGCGCGACCCTCAGTGCATGCATGCGCGACTTCCCTTCAAGGCGCACACAAGCCTCAACCCACATAAGTGCAGCCTCACCATCGCAGCAGTTATCATGGCACTAAGTCGCTGGCTAACACCGTGCGCTTGGCCCATCCTCACGACCCTAGAGCTTCTGATCACTTAGCGCATCATTCTTAACCCTTTAGTCGTTTGCATGTCCTGCACGATACCTCTTCCTCCCACAAAGACCACATTGCACGTCCCAACAACAGACTATCCTGCGTGTTATGTGCTTTTTACGATTGGACCAAACTTTCTCCTTGATTCATACCTTTTATGAGCTAGGGTAGTAGGTTTTAATCATTTTTATTTATTTGGTGGAGTTTATGTACGAGAAAGCTACCACAGTCTTATATTACATATTTATATTTGGGTAGAGTATACATATTATATGTGTATTAGGTTATGAACATTGTATATATAGAAGCGTTAAAAGGGTAAAATTAGCTGCTAAGTAGACACTCAGCATTCAATCGGACTTACCAGACAGAAACTTTAGAAACTATGCTTCCACAACTAGATAGCTAACATGACTATCCTTCTTTCACGAGTGAGAGCAAATTAAAGCAAGTCCATTAAAGCAGAGGATGCTTTTTAAAGAATTTTACAAGTGTTCAAGACCAATTTTCGCTAGAGGTGTAGTGAAAGTTAAAGAACTAGGTGGGATCTAAAAGATTTCCAAAGCGAGGCAGGTGGCTAAAGCTCCAAGAAGGTAGAGGTACTGATCTTCTCATATTTTAAACGTAGTTGGAGGTCCATCACATTTAGATCCTTCCTTTGGTATGCTTCCCCTAGAATTTATTGTATTTCTCATCTTCTTGTTCTTCCACTTTGTTTCTCCACTTTATTTAACCCATACACCATATGTTTGTCGTCGTCCTTATGTAATTCTATTTTTGTGAATGTTGGACTTGTTGTTCCTTTGATTTATAAGTGTTCTTTGCTCTGAAATTGCAAGATTCTGTTGGATGTTTGTAACATGGCATGATTTATACTTTCTACGTAATAGTATGTGATATATTTTATCTTACATTTGGCATAATTTATGCAAATTTATCAATATGATATATTATATACGCATACATAACACTCATATCCTGACGTACTCGTATGGAACATTTTTCAAGTTTAACGTATCGTTGCATCCGCATCGCCATATAGTACTCATGCTTCACAGCTTAGATCCTTATATTTTGACGATCACTATAAAATCGAACCATTGACAAGTCATCAACCCTGGCGCAATTAGGTATAGTTTCTTATCAAAAAATAGTTATTATTGGTAAATTAAATTTCAATTAAAATTATTGTTCATCTATATTATTTGATGTTGCTCAAATTAGAGATCTAAATTTTAATTGAGTGAATTACTACTGATTTTTTAATTTCTAAGAGAAACCCTATATAATTTCTAAAAGTATTTTACCTAACTTATTGAATTTAAACATCTTAATTTCTTGCTAAAAACATATTTTCTGTGGATCTAAATTTATTGAAATGTTAAATTGATTTAATTTACATTTCAAAATATCGTGATTTATTACATAATTAAATTTAGAAAATATTTTTGTTTATTTGAGATAATTTTATAATTGAAATTTTTGGATTTCAAATTCTCATTTACATACATATTTGTCTAGCATAAAGTTAGTGTTATTTTATCTTGTATTAAATTAGGAAATTATATCTCAACATTTCATTTAAATTTTAGGGGGATTTACATACAGAACACTGAATTCGTCACAAATTACACATTTCACCATCTTTTAATAAATATTACACATATCACACTCTGCTTATGGGTTTTACATTTCTATTATAACAATAGAAATGTAAAAAGAGTGTGATATGTGTAATATTTACTAAAAGATAGTGAAATGCGTAATTTGTGATGAATTCAATGTTCTGTATGTAAATCCCCCTAAATTTTATTGAGTTCATTTTTATGTTTCATTTCACGTATTATTATGGGAGTGTTCGTGTCCATTACATTATGTTCTGATCACAATACTTATAACTCATACTCTTATTATGTAGATGGATACCAACAATGAGAACTATCATACCATAATAAGAAAGTCGTCTCTAGTTTTGATGGTAGATTGGATCCTATAGTTTATTTAGATTGAGAAAGCATTTGGTTCAATGTTATTTTAATATTATATTTTATTATCTAAAGAAAATAATTATTTAGTTTAATAACAAGTGTAGATAAATGTCAAAAAATTTATGAAATTATTATTATATACCACGACATCTAAGTAACATGATATAACATCAAGATAACCTTAAAGCAAATGCATCCTACGCGATTTATATAGGCAGGTCATCTTATGTCACACCTCAAAAAATTACTCTTGCTAAAACAAAGCTTACCAAACAAGCTAAATTTTATTTTAACATAGAGAATGATTGCCTCCATTATAGAATAGGTCCAATTAATTTTTGGGATGAGTTTAAGTGCATTCTAAGAAATGAGTACGTTTCTTAGTCCAATCGCAAGTATCTTTTAAATCAGTGACAAAATTTAATTTAAGAGACGAACGATATCTAAGCATATTATTAAGTTTAAAAACTATCGTATACAAAGTAGATTTCTTAAGAATTTAAGAGCTACTATAATTAGATTTTTAATGAGTTTGATAAATGACATACTAGATAAATGGTACTAGCGTTCATTCAAAACACACAATGAGGTTTATCAGAAAGCCTAAGATCACAACAAAGATCATATATCATTAAAACACTGACGTCTCGAGGACTAAGATAGTCGTACCTCCACAAATCTTGCACTCACAGTTCAAAAACCTACTACTGCACTTGTTCCTACTATTAGTCCACTTCGTTTGAAGGACGATCTAATAGAGTGCTCCATAAATACTTTTGCTTGCTCTGTGAATCCACCTTTTCCAAGGGAGGATAAGACTGACTCTTCCATGAAGGTCTCCATGATTTCTGATGAAGCACTACTTTCCAATCTTGATTTATATAGCAGATTGAAAACTATTGCATGAAAATGAAAAGTATAAAGATGAATAATGCAACAAAGAAATTAAAGAAAATTGGGGATAAAATTTGAAGAAAATACCATATAAGCAAAATATATTGAGAAAAAGATTATAGAGAAAATTGAGATGATTGAAACTCTTAATTGTAATGAAGATTATATTTCTGTAGCATCAACCATAATTGTTTGAAATGATTTATTTGACAATGGTATGATTGGGTCTATATTAAGGCTTCCAAAGGTTGGTCTATCATGATTTCCAATTATTTTTAGAAGACCCAACAGTAACTTTTAAGGAGCATATGCCTCTACACCACTGCCTAATGATACTAGTTGATGGGAATATCATGATAGCTTACATTAAACTCTTTCCAAATTTGTTCAATTCTAATAACAAATTCAGATTTGGATTAAATTGAGATGATTCGAGACTATTCGGCTAATTGATGCTAATTGAAGATTTGAAGGTAATTGAAAGAGGCCAAGATTCACCATATTAATTATCTCTTATTTAGCATAGATTATTTCAAAATTGTATTTTCCGCATTCAATTATATTTTGAAATTTTTTCATATTGACATATCTATATAAAGAGATGGCTTAGCACTGTAATAACCAATGATTAATGAAATGAATTTTCAGCTTAGCAGCCTAGATCCAAGTTAAGAGATCAATATTCTGATAAATGAAATAGTGGGATTAGTCTTGGGCGTGAATCCATTAATAACATAGTTATCTATTTTCTATTTAGAGTTCAAAAAAAAAAGAAAAAGTTTTCTCCCTCCCAACTTCATTCCTCCGCCTCTGCCTAATTGAGCCATAAAACTGCCAGCCCTAGCTCGATTGCACCTTTCGTCAACTCCTGCAGATTGAAGCAGCATCTCCCATTATCAATTTGCATTTGTTCTACACTAAGCTATCCCACCTTCACTAAGGTTATGCCAACCATGCAAGACGCGATACACATGGACACAATCTCATAAGCAAACCCATACATGCACAACGAACTCATGAGCAGTGGCCATGACCTCAACATTTACTCGCCTCCCCAACAAAGCTTCACTTGTTTGTCTAATTGCCAGCTGAGCTACCAAATGAACTCACTCGCTCCAACGTCCCTCGAATCGATGATCAACTCATGTTGACCAACATTGTGCTCGCTCTTCTCAGATGTCAAACCTTGCATGAGCCGTCCGTCTAGAGTCCGCAACCTAGCGATCCAAGCCAGCACGATTTTGGGTAATCACTTTCCTGAAACCAATTATTAGTTAAATAATTGATTTCTTTTGAAATTATTTGCTCAATTGCTTGATATGTTTTAAATTATTACATCATAAACATCAATGAGAGGTTTGATTAGTGTTGGCATTTATTATTGATACACCAAATTAAACTCTGAACTCCATACCTTATCTTGTTTTTGAAAATAATTTAATCAACCATAATTTAATTAAAAACTTCTTATTTATGACGCAATTCATTTGATTTTAATTTTAAAATAACTTGATTTACAGGATCTAAAATCCTATTTATCATAAACCTATATTTTAAAAACTATCTTGAGCTTAAATTAATAATTCAACATTTATATTTTCCAGATTTAAAATTTCATATATCATTCTTATTTTTTGTCTCACATCATAGATCATAGGCTTTAGTTAAGTGAGCCTACATATCTAGCTTCTTTGGATTTTCGGATTGCATATAAGTGAGCCTACATCTACATCTACATTCTCATATAAATTCATAGCATAAAGAGATCAATGAATTTATTGAAAAAATTATTACATATGAATGAATGCAAAGTTTTTTAAAAAAATTTATGTGATAAGTTAAGTAAATTTTAAATTCGTGAAAAAAGCCAATTCAAAGTTTAAATAAAATGAGTTGATTCGTTAAATTATGTACTTACCACTAGATCTTGGGATTTATCATACTAATTGAATAATTCTTGATGATTTTAATATTTTTATTTGAAATCAAGATATTAATGATATTTGGTTTGATGAAAATATATACCTTTTTTAAGTGATTTAGAGATATTTATGGAGGAGATGCCACGTGTAGCTTTGACTGCATAGAGATACAAATGGATTGTGCCCTAGGAGATACCCTCTAGTAGAGTTAGCCTTTATTCGATGAGGTCGAGTTCTTCCCACCTTGATCGATGGTTCTAATTAGATCGTGCTTCTTGATGTCATTATTTTATTTTATTTTCTTTTATTATTTAGGAAGTTTATTATAATGCTAAATTAGTCGATTCTCTTTTTTTAGTAGGTTTACCTCAACTATTTTACCTTAGGATGGGATTAAATGAAACTGCTTTGTTTTAACTGGTCTTAGAATCAATTAGCCTAGGCAAGGATCGATATCTTAGAAGAGAATGATAGAAAACTTTAGATGAAAATCCTTGAAACCACAATTATCCTTCATTCTCCAAAATGGCCTCCCCTTCTTCCGTCTGTAATCACTAATCATCCCCCCTCCATTGTCCCATATCAAGGGCGTCTCAGAGCACTTCATTCGACATTAATTTTGATATCAAAGCATTGTTCAGCATCAAATAAGCTTGGACTGGACTGGATGTATGGTAATTTACAAGTAAATAATGAGGACATTAATTCATAAAAAAATGATACCACAAACGTTTTCTAGCAAGATACTTGAGATATTTGACCTCTTGAGAAAGTAACAACATTTTAAGATCATTCAGAGGTAAGGTTTCTTGTTCAATATTTGAGCAAGAGAACTTTGCCACTACTCTGTCAATCACCACAGCAAAACTATATAAATGAAAGAAAAATACAAAGTAGATATCTCTATGGAAGAAGTTTTAGAATTGTCAACAATTTCAACCGCACTACAATAAACAAAACAATAGAAAAATGCATAATTCATGCTTTTACATTTAATTAACTGCAAGAAAATTTCTGGATGACTTCCATTACAATTCTAGCGGATAGACAAGATGGACATCAAATAAAGGGCAGAAAAAGTATATAGATAATCAGCACCATATTGTGGTTGTTTATATGCATCCATAATTGACGGCTAACCTATTATAATGGCCACTAATCAGACTGAACGTCTTAATGTAGGTACATGCCAGGAGAAACTCCAGCCAAATTATAAAATTTTGAGTTAAGGCTCATCATGTGCGAGCAGGCAGGAGCAAAAGTACATGATGCTCCCTCCTTGACTTCCATTAGGATAATTACTAGAATAGAACAACTTAAATAAAGACAAATAACTCAAGTTTACATTCATCAGAGACTAAATTAGAAGGTGCATTACATAGCATACTAAAGCAATATCACTTTTATTCAGAAAATAAACTCCACACCGCAATCTATGGATACTAATCTCCGGCGACAAATTTATGTTAACCATGTTTAGTGTATAATAGTCAAGTATTTCATGAACAAATTCCGTACATTATAAATTAAAACCACAGAGAAGTACCTTATAAGCAATGGCCCAGCACAAAAGGTCATCAATGATCAGACGCTCTACCATGAAATGCTCACTAGCAGTATTATTGATGCACGTGCTATTCTCAATACAACCATCAACATTCCTTCGAAGATAGTACCCTGGAACCACCTACAAAATAACACCATACATCACAGACAGCTCCGAATACAGAAAATATGCTTCTATCCAAAGTTTCAAGCAGTCAAAGTCGTACTTATCAATCTTCAAAAAGTCATACTTATCAGCAAAATTCAAAGAAACCTTTATTGTCACTCATCAACAGAAACAGTCATGTTAAAACTTATCATTTATCAATAACATACTAATCCTGTTTACTTGTAATGAACTAAAAGTGAAAAAGAAGTTTTCCAGTTACTTGGGGGAAGCGATGGTATCAAATAAACAATGAACTAAGTGTTACACAAACTCTTCATAAGTTTCATGCTGTAGATTTACCCCAAGTCTTGCCTTTGTTTGTTTGGCAGTTTAAAATTAACCTGGTTTAATTTTAAACAGGCACATCACATCACACAAAAAATTTAATATTAAAAATTAATTTTATTTCACATCCTACACACATTTTTAAAATAATAACTAACTTATATCACATCCCTCACATATTCCAACATAATAACTAATTTTATATCACATCCCTCACATATTCCAACATAATAACTAACTTTATTTCACATCATTCACAACTTTCAATAAAAAATATCTCTATTCAAGTTTAATTTTAACCTTGTTAAATTTAAACCTTATAAACAAACAGGCATGATGTTGGCGCTCCCGTTAAGTTTTGATCAGGTGATAAAACATAAGGTCTTTAAACATCCTACACCAAAGGCACACCACGAGCCTCCATCCACCAAGCAATAACACTTCTTGGCCGAGAAATCATGCAGGGGTGTCTTGAAAAAAATAGAAAAATCGATACCACTTTAGCACGCAGATTTTAACCATATAATCAGAAATCTCAGCAACAACCAAGTCTTCATCCTACTACGCAGGGTCAGGTACCTGAATTTTTTGTTTTCATTGCACTTTATCAATTAATAATTCCTTATTTAGCTCCGATTACTTAGAATCATTATTCTTAGTTTCTTGTCAAGTCCTTTTCGGGTTTCATCTTCCCCTTTTTACATAAAATTTAATAATTCAATTTTCTTATTGAGCTTCTAAACCTACGATTTATATCCAAACTGTTTAAATCGACTCTATCTGACCTTACCCTCAACTAAGGATACTCTAATTTTCTCGTACATATAATCATTTTTCATCTTATTCTTTCGTATATACTCATCACCTTAACATTTTCATTTCTGTGACACTTATCTTATTTGTATATTTCTACTTTAAGACCTCATTTAGTTGAACTATGTTTTAGAAAAACTTTATATTTTTTGAGATAGAGAAAAAAAATATTTTAATATTATATGAAATAAAATAATTTTATTACTGAGAATTGTGATGTACAATAAAGTTGAAAATTTTTTATTGAAGTATGTGTAGGTCATGTGAAATAAAGTTAAATTTTAAGATTAAAATTCACGTAGGATGTGATATTCAGGTTCTAAATTTTTATTTTGGATATTATGTTTTGTTAAATTGTTATTTTTAAGGATGTCACTGAATTATTTTTATAATTTGTAGCAGTCAAAAATATGATTTAAAATTTATTAAAACTGAGTTGGAATTTAAATAAAGAAATTTGAACTTAAGTGTAAATATTTTAGACCTACTTATAAGAAAGTGAAGAATTAGAAACTAAATTATAATTTTTCATCATTAGGATAAAGATAAAAAGGGGCAGCTGTTTTCTCTCTTCCTCACCGCCTCTCTCTTGGTTCCGCCTCTCTTTCTCTCTTGATTCCGCCTTCCACTCTCTCTTTGTCTGCCGTGTGTGGAAAAGAAGGAAGGCAAAAAAGAAAAAGGAGAATAAGGCAAGGAAGGGGAAGGAGCAGCAGTTGTCCGCCGTGTGCGCGAAGGAGGAGGAAGAGGAAGAAGAAGAAGAAGAAAAAGGAGGAAGAAGAAGAAGAAGAAATAGAAAAAAATTCTTTGGAGGCCAAATTCTTCTTCCCCACTTTAATTAAGTTATGGTGCAAAGACGGTAGATAAATCTATTCCATTATTCTAATTAATTTGTTAAGTTTGAGGATTTAAAATAATAAATGCTAAATTTTCTGATTTTGAATTTGAGGCTATTAATATTTAAGTTTAGCTACTAAATGTTTGATTAAAAGGGTAGGTTTGAAAACTTTTATTAAAACCTAACAATAATCTTATTCTATAAAAATGAATTCTGAGATTACGAAACTTTTCAAATTAAAAGTTTATTTCATGACTTTTAAGTTTGATATTTATGTCTTGGTTTGAATTGAACTGTAAGCTTGAGTTTTGGTTATTACAAGATGCATTAAACTGCGTGAATTAATTTAACATGTATGTTATTATTTATGGTGCATATATTGTTTTAAAAGTGATAACTGAAATTAAAGAAAAATTTCTTACAAGTAATCACGCATGCCTAATCGAGCTTAATTTAGATGATGTTGGCACAACGGCGTTCAATGCCTTTTTGGGCTGATGGGGGTGATGACTTCCATAAAAGTAGCAAATGAGAGCCATTGTATGAAAGGATCCTTACGATAATGATTATTGACACGACGACGTCCCATAATGTAATTAGAAAAAGAGTTACTCATAGGGGTGGCAAAATGGGTCGGCGGGTTGGATTCAGGTCGAACCCGACCCGACCCAATAGCCTCAACCCGAACCCGACCCATTTATTAAATGGGTCAAAATTCATGACTCGAACCAGACCCGATTAATAATGGGTAGGATTGGCGGGTCGATCCGACCCGTTTATGGAGTATTTTTTGATAAATGCCCAACCTGAACCCTACCCGACCCGATTATGCCTAACCCGAACAAGAACCCGACCCGTTTAATAAATGGGTCAAAATTCATGACCCATAACCAAAATTTGCAGGTCAAGTTCACGGGTCGGGTCATATATTGCCACCCTTAGATACTCACGGGAAGATGACGATCTCCAAAATGATTGAGGCATTTGAGGTGACTGGTTGAGAAACCTAGGGCCCAAAAATGAAATAAATTGAATTATTAAATTTTATAAAAGCGATCATGATTTTAATTTTAGTGTATATCATAAAAAATGTCTTGTATATTTAGGCTCGTCATAATGAAAACTACATTGATTCTATTTTTTTTAGATATCGAATACATCAAATCTATTTAGTCCATATGCAATGTTAATTTTATTTATTTATTATTTGGGATACTATTTTATCTACTGAAACTGTTCTAACAAACTCCTGCCATGTCATGGCAGGTATATCACCTGGTGCATATGATAAACAAAATGAGATAGAAAAGAAGGGCAAGGCCAATTAGCATTATATTTTATTTATTGCTGATAAATTTTGTATAGAAAGAAACTTTGTATAGATATTGATATAAAACTATAGTATCTATAGTTTTGATAAATAGTGTAAAATGGTTTAGTTTTATATGTAGTAGAATTTTATAAAATATGAAATATAATATATAGAAAGTAATTATTTGTTTAATTCATTGTAAAAAAATAACATATAGATGTGTTTTCAATAATTTTTATTTTTATTGTTCATCTGTGTCACACCTGATCAACTCCAACCTACCCCTTGATTGATTCCACTGCGGGAGTTGGGGTGATCGGGGATGTAACATAGAATATGAAATAAAATTATTTTTTCATATTTAAATTTGTATATAAAGTGAAATAAATATAAAATATTAATAAAAATATTTTGGGAGTGCTTTGGGGGTTTTATAAGCCCAAACCAAACGAGGCCTAAAGGCCAACATTTAGCACAATATAACACTATTAGTCTTATTATTGTTTTATAAAATTTACCTTTAAATCTAAGTAATTTTCCTATCACACAACACACAATATCCAGCACTCCACTTTAACCATCTTAGATTTCACTAATAATATTACAACCACTTCATCGCCATTTCAAAGGTATCAAAATCACTTAATATTCATGATATCTTAATCATCAATTAATATTTCACCAATACAAGTATTTATTTTGACTAAATTTGCACCTATGAAGCATGAATATAATACGGCGACACAGACACAATACGATATGGATAAAATAATACGTTAAACTTAACAAAAATAAGATACAAATATATCAGAATATAGCTATTATATATATGTGTATAATATGTCATATTCTCATATTTAAAATACAAATCTGTGGTAGATTTTAATAACTTATACATCTTATTGCTATAATTTTCAAAAATAACTTTTAAATTTTTTTCAAATTAATTATATTTTTTTAAACATTCTTAGTATCACTAAAAAAATATTATGGACAATTAAACTTGTAAAAATAGAAATATCTTACAATAACTATTAAATTTAAAAAATCTTAAATTAAAATAATGTTATAAAGTTTATTTAATTGCTTCCAATCTATTATAAATTATCTAAGTGAGATGAAAGTTTAAATATACATCAGTAAATTAGTTTCAATTTTAATTTAAATTCGACCTAAATCAATAATCTCAATGCAAATAAAATGTAAATGAAAGTAACATAAACGCTGTGACATAAACTGAGATATACTTACTTGATCAAAATAGATACATGCTTTTCCTATTTCTAGTCTCTAACTAAATAAATAGATAAAATAAAAAAAACTAAAATCCAATTTTTTTTGCAATATAAGCTTGATTAAGATATAAAAAAAATGATTAGTGTCCAACAAAAGTAAAGATTGTATCGATTGAGGTATGAAAAAAGATGACACATCTGTTTGCAGATACCAATTCTTTTTTATTACCGAAACACTAGCGTAAGTGAAATTTTCCGTAATCCAAATTGCGTAAGCCCAATACATCTCTCAATTTTAATATTTAAGTTTCTGCACGAGTTGTGTTTTTAGTATAAGATAATTTTTATATTTTATCGTATAGACTAAACCAATTGTTTCAATATTTTTGCTCAAATTAGAAATTTTGCAATGTATCGGACAAGTATTGGGCAAGTATCAAATTTTTAAAAATTACAAATAAAAATTGAATGTGGCATATCGGATATGTATCGATGAGTTTCAGAAAGTATCATATTCGATATAAATATGATACGGATATGTTTGGCTTCATGAAGTATCAGTACTTCATAGATTTACTGTGACGCCCGTGCGCGAAGAGAGCGGAGAGTGATCGTCGGGTGATGTCCTAAGAGAAAGAAATCAGTGAGGCAAAATGCGGCTCCTGATAGGCTTCTAAGCCGAGTATGAGCGATGAGACGGGCAGGAGAATGAATCGTCCCACATCGAAAAGGGAGGGAGATCCTGAGCTGTATAAGTAGATAACGTGATCTCAAATGGTAGAGGCACCTTTTGCGGCAAAGCCGTGAGGTTAATGATGAAAAATTCTATAGTTAAGTGTGCTTGAACTGGAGTAGCACTGGGATGGGTGACCTCCTGGAAAGTGTTCAAGTTACGCAGTTTTCCTAAAGCCAAAGCGAAAAATACCTCTATATTGAGATCACAAGATGTTACAATATGGTATCAAAATCGACCTCCCATAGTACGATGTGGTTCGAGGATGAACCAGGCGAAAACTAGTAGGCCTGTGATGCCCGTTGACGAAGAGGGCGGGGAGTGATCGCCGGATGATATCCTAAGAGAAAGGAATCACTGAGGCAAAGTGTGGCTCCTAACAGACTTCTAAGCAGAGTAATGAGTGGTAAGAGGGGCATAGAAATGAATTGTCTCACATCAGAAAGGGAGGAAGATCCTAAGCTGTATAAGTAGATAATGTGATCTCAAATGGTAAATGTACCTTTTAGGGCAAAACTGTGAGATTAATAATGAAAAACTCCATAGTTAAGCATGCTTAGACTGGAGTAGCACTAGGATGGGTGACCTCCTGGGAAGTGCTCAAGTCACGCAATTTTCATAAAGTCAAAGTGGATAATACCTCTACATTGAGATCACGGAATGTTACATTTACACTTTATATATATTAAATTTTGTATCAACTATGATAAAAACCTTTTAACTCTAAGGTATTCATAACTCGAGTTTTGCTTTAATCTCATCTCTAGTTTATCAATAAAAATATCTACGAAAAAGCATACCAAAGCACATTTTCTTAAATATGCCAATTTTATCCATCCCGCTTCGATTTTTCAAATAACATCACTATTTATTTTATTGTCACTTTATATGATTAATCTAAGGTATCTAAACCACTCATTTTTCTTGATAATTTAATCATCAATTGACATTTCACCAATACAAGTATTTCTTAGCTAAATTTACATTCCATATATTTAGTTTTTGATCCGCCAAAATAAAAATTCTTAAACACTAAAGTATTAAGTCATAACTCAAGTTTTGTTTTAACCACATCTTTATAGACTAATCAATAAGAATAACATCTATGAAAAGCATACCAAGGCATAGTTTCATGACTATCTACCTTATCTATCCTATTTGAATTCTACTGATAACACCACTATTTATTTTAATATTATTTTATATGATTGATCCAAAGTATCTAAATCACTCTCTTTCTGACAACTTAATCACCAATTAACATTTCATTAATAAAATTATTTTTATCTTGACTAAATTTATACTCATATATTTAACTTTTAATCTACTATAATAAAAAACTTTTAGACAGACTCCATTTGGTTTGAAAAAATTTTAGTCATGGCTAAAGTTTTCCCCAACTAAAATCTTATTTTATTTTTAAAAAATAAAATAATATTCTATATTTTGTCCTACAAAAATTCTAATATTAAACAATCACTTTATTTCACATCCAATATAATTTTTAATATAACTAACTCAATTTATTTCACATTATATACTTTTTTAAGAAATTTTCAAAAACTTTTTCCAAATCATATTTTTTTTCTCCAATAAAACAGAGCCTAAAGTATTCATTTATAACTCAAGTTTCACTTTGAGTCCATCTCTAGTATTATCAATAAGAAGAATATCATTTGTAAAAAACGTACACCAAGACAAATTTTCTAGAATTTAAAGAAATACATACTTAAAATTGAGTCTTAGTGTAAACCAACTATAATAGAAAATTTTTAGTAAAAACTCATTGTCTCCAAAACTTAAATGTAACCAAGTCTTTTTTTTTTCTAAAATTCTCCAAAAACTTCATTTAAATTTCATCATAAATATTTTTAAAATCAATGAAACCAAATGCAAATTTTTTTTCCCATTAAACCCCGCAATAAATGAACAGCTTTCACAAAAGATCTACCTAGCAAAAAACCAAACAGGTTCTGTGATACTATAGTATCACTACATAATCTATGTTCCCAAAATTTTAAGTATAGTGCATTAACCTAATACTTTTATACTTAACACAATCTTGTACATCATTTTTATTCTTATAAATAGGTATTAACATACTATTTTGGTATCAACATACTATTTTGGTATCAACATATTATTATGGCATCACTTCAATTTTCAAAATCATATTAAACAATCTAATTAGTCAAGAAACTCTTTTGTCTCATACATTTTCAAACATCTATTAGAATACCATCTAATCCTACAACTTTTCTACACTTTATTTTTTTAAGGCCTAAACTTTAGCTTTAATAATACACCGGATGTAAGCAAATTTTATTTTCTTTTCTATAATCAGAAATCTCTATCAATAAAAAAATATGATATACAGTAAGTTGAGCTTATTTTATCCATATGGCAGAAGTTAAACACATATTCCATATCTTCACTGATAACTTTGTTGTCCAATAATAAAATCAAAGTAGCTTCTAAAGTAAAATCTGAAATAATCACAACAATTTGTCAGCAGTTACAAATGTGTTTCTGTATAAAACAATTCCTAATTCATTCTTTAGTATCAATTACACGCCAAGGAACAGGAAGCAGGAGCATCACAGCTATCAGTTTCAGCCAGGAAATGATGAAATCAACAGCATGCAGGACATGCAACACAGAGAACAATATCAACATCATACGGTTCATAGCATGGAGCATAATTTGAATCATCGGTCATAGCAACGGACCAAGTATATATCCATGGAACCAGCCAGTAAACCACAGATGGCCTACGATGGATTGCAACAAGAAATGGATGACAGCAAGAAGCACAGCATGGAGAATGAGGTTTAGCATCAGCAAACAACAAAAAAGCACCTATGACACCACTTGAGGACGACAGGAGAAAAAGCAAGAAACCATGGGCACAATACAAGATCAAGCACCTCTACATCAAAGCTTTCTTTGGTTGAGGGCAAAAACAAGACTTCAAACTCCTCCAAAACACTTCTAGCCATATTTTATATTTACTTCAAATCATACATAAATTTAAATATTAAAAATAAACTTTATTTCACATAATGCACAGATCCCAAACATAAAATTTAACTATATATCACAACCTACATATACTCCAATAAAAGAAATCATCAAACACAATTCTCAATAATAAAATAATTTTATTTTACATCATAACATTAAAATATATTTCTTTCTCTTTTTATATCAAAAAAACTAAAAATATCTCCAAAATATACTCCAACAAAGACCTTAGAGACAAATTGGAGATCTAATACCCAAAAGGACCTCGTAATCAAACATATAGTAAACATTTTGCTTTCATTTCCTTTTTGCAAGCAAACACGTGTAATGTAAATAATCCAGCCGAACTAATTGCACATTATGATATAATATGCTATTTCTATTGGGAGAGTGGTATACCTCTCCCCATTGATTTTTTCAACATACTTAAAAGAATGTTAATTGCCTTTTGAAAAGTTAAAAAGAAGGAAAATGGAGCATGATTTGGTGATTTATGCATGTAAATATTTTTAACAAGATTTTCTATACAACGCTTTTTGAAATACTGAAAAAGTGCTAAAAATTATGAATAAAAACATAATTGGCACAGTAACAACTCAAATTTTACTTGAAACAAAACTCAATCAATTAATCGATTTACTCAAAATGCAATGATTCAACTTGAAAAATATATAGGTATTTACAGATTTATAATATATATAAATATATATATATATATATCAATTATGTAATATGTATTAAGGCCCAAAACTCAGCTCAGTCAACTCAGAAATCAACTTGTAATCATATGAACTTTCAACTCACTCTGACTCAAGTTGATGCTAGCCCTATACCATAAGTAACCCAGGAATACTTGTTCAACTTTGGCTAACACAATGCTCACATCAATAAAAATGTCCCCGAATCTAACCAAATGAAGTAAGATGTAGTACAACTCTACTTCTCTTGGATATAATCAGTGATTCATTAGTACCTAAGCCATAAAGTTTCTAAACAGAATAGAAACACAAATCACAAAAAGTTTACCAAGGATCTCATCAAAAGTAAACAAACTCACCAATCATGCTAGGTTACATGGTGCATTATGTCATCTATTAGAGAAAATTTTATTGCATTCGGCTAGCCAAATGAGATGGACGCCACATCAGTAGTGGTTGGGCCCCACTACTGATGTAGCGCCCCCTAATGGCCGGTCAAATGTTCAGCCAGTCAAACCCAATAATTATTCCTATTAGAGAACATAACAATATGACTATTAGCACAAACCTTATCAAGAATGGAGTTCTTATCTAGAGGACCACTTCCATGAACATGATTATATACAACATCCAATACAACACGAAGACCAATATGATTGAGGGCCTACAAAAAGAGCACTATTACAATATCAAAATAAAAAAAAGAAATTAATATGTAAGACTAACAGTTTTCATCGATGATAAATGTGTAAACTAAAAAAAGATCACCTGAACCATCTTTCGAAATTCCAAAATTCGACATGGCCCATTTGGGTTGCTAGAATAGCTACCTTTTGGAACTCCCCATAGCATAGGGTTGTATCTATATATCCAACCTCAAAGCATAAGCGTACATCAAATTTTAAATATGCAAATGTCCAAAATATAGTTGAGGATCTCAAGCAAGACATTACGAGATTATAATTCATGTTATATGAATTTTATCTGCCATTTGTCTTAATCAAGCATCGAACATAAACATTGGGAAAACCATGCATACCTCCTAAGCTCATTAGCCTAGATGTTGACATAATCTAAAAGGATAAGTACAAAAAAAAATAGTTGAAAAGAAGCTACGACAAAAGTACAGGCAAAGGAGCACGGATCATGCTTAAGAATCCACTCTATAGCTAAAAACCACAGAGAATCTTGAGATAAGTGACGAACAAAAAGGAAGATAATGAAAGACAAAAAATGAAACGTGATGTAAAAGTTTAAATTATAAAATTTAATTGAATATTATATTTTAACATATTAAATCCGAAGTGTCAAGAATTTAACAAGTATTCTCACAAATAGTCTCAAATTGTGATTTTCTCATAATCAAGTGTTGGGTATCTCACATAGGGCTAGAATAATTTAATAGGCAAATAATTTTAATTAAATTTGAATTAATCAAAAATACTTTAATTTGTTAAGAGATTCACCATAGGAGATCAATCAAGTCCAATGCAAGCAATGTCAAGCAACTTCAATGTCCTGAGCTCACGGAAAGACTTAGATTTGAACTCATGTCTTTGTGGAGCAACGGTTTGTCAGGACCTAGAGGATATCAAGGGACTGAAGCTGTCAATTGGAGATCCAAAGAAAGTCCACGATGGGGAAGGCTTTGCATTAGAGAAGTTGATGTAGGCATAATGAAGAAAACAAGTATAGTACATTTGGGAATGCATAGCAGGAATGAACCAAAAGAGTGCACTCAGCTCGAGCACTAGGGGTTGAAGTTGACTGCGGACACGACTAGCACGAGCAACAAGTAAAGTGGCAAAGGCATGAAATGACAAGGGTGCTGGCAAGTGGAAGGGATTGCATGCGAAACTATAGTTAACGCTAGAGGGGAATAGCACAGGAGATCCCATAAGTGATGGAGGATTGTATTATCAAGGATGGTATTGAGTGAAGGTCGAGTGGCTGGGAATGGAATTGTCCGAGGAATAGAGCCACGTGCAGGATGGCACAACAGAGGTGTCGCTTGCTCAACGAGTAGGGATAGGCTACAAGTCTAATCAATGTTAATGAGAGTCTAGCAAATGTGTCTCTACACTGAGTGGAGGCATCGACAAAAGGTCACGAGTAAATAATAGAGACAAGGGATAGTAATCGAAGGAAAGGAAAAAATAGACTTTTTTTCACTTAAGAAGGATAAGGTCATTGAAGAATTCTCACACAAGGTCAACCCTATACTTCAATTCATTTGAATATCAATCCTTTGACCTGAACCTAGGTTTTTTCACAACACAAGGTCTTTATATAAAGATTTCATTACACTGGAATAGAAAATTCTTCAATGAGCACTAAACATACCAAATTTCCATATAGTAAATAAACACTAAATCAAAAATTGAGCTATAAATATGTTGGCATTTAAAATCAGTCAAAAGTGATGAAACTCCAATCACTTAGCAGCATCTAAATTCAGACATCAATCAAATCTAATTAGTATTGAGAAACGATTCTGCATCAATCAAACAATACCGAAAGCAGTACAAGAACCCTAAGAAAAATAAGAGAATCATACGCAAAGTAATACATAAGGAGTTGAGATAAAGCGATGAAAGATTGTAATGATGGCAGCAACTGCAGCATGTATATAGTCATGCTTAACGTTGTCCACACACATGAACAAGAAACTGCAGGTTTTAAGCCTCTGCAATTGCTATGCACACCAAATCTCAGCCTAGTCTAATAAGTATTCTACTCGTGTTAGTATAGTTCTAGCAAGGTGCACAAAACTATGATTGACTGAGAAGTACCCCCAATTATAACCATCTTCATCCTGAATTGAAGTTATTATAGCTTGCTGCATATCCGAATCAGCAGGAAATTTGGCCATTTCAGCCTCATCTATCAAGAAAAGCCACAAGATTAGCATGCTTACACAGGAAGACAATAGATACAGAGAGAAACAGGTATAATCAGATAAGAATTCATGAACGTAAGTTAATGCTAACTCAATTACAACCACCAAAACTACCTAAAAACAGGCCAACAATTATTACTCTGTTTGCCATTATGGTACGTCTTTGACTTTTACACCATGACTAGCAAGATTCTACATGGAGAAGCAGCATTTGACTCATGAAAATGTCTGCCACTTACCAACTATTATTACATTAAAATATGTTTGTTGACAGCTACGTGAACCCTTCTAGGCCCGGAGTTTTGTTAGAGTGACATTAGAGGTTATGTTTCTTTATGCACAAGTTTAATCTGTTGATTCCCAATCCACGTTTTTTGTATTGAGAATCGCATACTATTTACAATACTCCCATATCAATCTTAGTCGTCCAAGTGGCAATAGATCAACCCGGAATGAACAGTGCAAATTGGATCATTCGTTCAACAAAGGTCAAGCCAGGCCGAGCCAATCGACACCTGTCAACATCCAGGAAAGTTCCAACCTGCCCGAAAAGATTCTCTACAACAACCCCGTCCAAGACCACTCTTAACAACCCCATCCATGACCACTCTTAACAACCCCATCCAAGAGGGTTCCCTATGACCGATACAGAGAGGTTCCATCATGATCTCAATCTTAATAATTTTGGATTCTCATCAAGCAAATATCCACTATAGAGCTAGCCACATCAACATGTCAGCAATTCTATTACAACAACCATCTATCAGGTCAATATTCTCTAATAGAGCACCAGCAGCAATTGCAACATTCCCATTAGACGGTTGTGGGCATGTAGGGCTACAATGGCCATTTCCTTTAGCAACAATATGGGCTACCAGGTATTCTAGTCAACTAACATCCTAACAGACTCTTCAAGCCACCTAGAAACATCATAATAGCTTCCTTAGGCCATCATAACAGGCAGCTCTAATCATGATCAGCTCCCCTGGTCGCCTTAGTTGCCTCCTCTGGCTATAACGTGGCCGTGCAAAGGATTTTTTTTTTTTTTGATCAAAGCCATGCAAAGGATACTTCTTCTGGGACTTCTCCTTCAACAAAAGAAAATAGGAATAAGCCTGGTAATTGTAAGATTATTCTCATCTTGTAATCAGCTATGTACTCACCTCCAGTAACACTATTTCCGTTTAGTTGATTCGTTGGATCTGGCCTGACCTGTGGATGTAGAAGGATCTTTTTGAACCACCTTAAATCTATATATCTTTATTTTGCTTTCTCATTGCTTGTTTGCTCTCTGTTCCTTGGCTCTGCCCTCCTCTCCCTCTCTTTTGTAGAGTCAATGTGAATCCAGTGCTCGTCTTTAGTGGAACATTTTTCTACATCAACACATACCAAAAGCATGAACGGTCAAATTTAATGTTAATACTTAGACATTCTTATTTTCTCCACAAGCAAATCCATCCTAAAAAGCAAGTATTTAGTGTCCTAGAAAAATTCTTTTAGCTACATCCATGGAATAGTCTATAAAGTTGGTATTTATCTACAAATTTAAGAAACAAGTCATCACTTCCAGCAATTAAAATTTAGGATCAAGCATTCTCTGAATCTCATCCCTTCTCCCTCTACCTCATTAAGAAATGGCAAGAAAATGGGTAAGAGAAAATGACAGACAATAAGCAAGTGCGAGTCTTGTTTGGTAGATATAGAGGGAAAGAGAGGATGGGAAAAGCAAAGGGAAGGTACAAGAAGCAATTGTTCAATTACCATCAATGTGAATAACAGTCAGTGTGATGATTTTTATTGCTAAGTATTCTGCTTATTTGAAATGAATAAAAGGTTTAACCAAAGCATACAAAATCATTTGTTATGAGGAGCATATCTCAGTTCAACAAATAGCTTGATAACAAGCTTAATTACATTTATCTACGAAAAGCATTAATTCATGAAATTTTTTAAGAGAAAGGTTGAATTTTAGTCATGCTTTCAATAGATTTTGAACTTTTAATCATATAAAAACTGAAAACCAAAACATGGTCAAGCTTTAGAATAGCTAATTTGTTGAATTTTTATAATTGTATGCGACAATATCAAGCTCATCTCAATACTGACTTGCTAAGCTTGATAAAAAATAATAAGGTTCGCCTTTCAGTAAAAGAGAATATGGCTCAAACTCCACAGAATTAGAAAAATAACAGGCTTGAATATGACTTCGAACTCATTGTCCTACATGAGCACAATCAAAGAAATTACTAAAAACCAACCTGGAGTTTCAATAAAGAGAGTTTCATAAAATACTCATTGAAACATTAGGTGTAACGACTTCACTTAACAGAGGATCATTTCAATTAGGCATCTTAAAAACCAGGCCAGGTCATGATTGAACTATTGGCCCTGTAATCCATTTCTCAGTAGAAAAAATTGGCTTCCTCGAGCTTGGTGACAGATAAACCAATAAGGCAAGTAGATAATAACATTTTACACACTCTATTTCACAGTTTGTATGAATATGAGAACATAGAGCAAACTAAACAAGTAAGACGCATAGGTAGGCTAAGTAGCACCATTGACTACAGTTCAACATGTAAACATTTACATTACTACATAAATATACATTCTATACACTAAATCAGTCATACTCTTGAGTTTAAGAACGTAAGAACATATTTATGAAGCACCAATTAGGTCAGCAAAAAGATAGGATGCAATAGGACTATGAGAGCAACAAAGAAAGTAATGATTTCCATTTCTCCCTACCAGGATGTTTCCATTTATTTTTATCATCGTCCACACCAGCAAATTGAAAACATGGAAGTAAATGCACATGGGTCAAACCAGCTTCAGACAACTTCTTCAGGTGATTTATACCAGATGAATCCTAGAAAAACAAAGAAGAAAATATTATTGCTAAATATGCACAACAAAATAAAATCAGAAGCACAATGGCAAGTGTATCATTTACATTAAAAAAATAGAGCACACAAAACTGAGGAAAGACGAAAGAAAATTATTAAATTGACATACCACACAAATTTAAGAAAGATGACAAGGCAGCAGAGAATCCAGCTTGGTTTATAATCTAGAAACTTAAATTATGTGCATGCTGGTTTCTCAATCTAGTAATATTATAAACTACGCTGGTATAAAAAACTTCTTAATGTAGAAATATTACTAGGGAGTTTGCATAAATAACACCTAAAACTATCTTATTTACATATTAAACATCAAATTTTGGATAATGATACTCTGGCCATAATCCTGTTATATCACCCTCCTTCTTGGCACATATAGTGCTTGTTTTCCGTAACACAACCAAAATATACTGGATAATGAAGGGCGATATTAACATTTAAGATAGTTAAATTGTAATTTGCATTTACAGGATGTCTGAGATGTAAATACTAATGATTGGGTATTTAATATGCATATAAGATAGTTTAAGGTATTATGCAGGTAATGATGGCAGATGAATGACGATGCAGTTTAGAAATCAGCAATTTTTATAAAGCAGATTATTCACAAACTAATGCTAAAATATCAGAGAATAATTTTGTAATGACTGAGAAATTAATTAAACCAGCAAACTGATTTCTTTCAAAATTTTAAATAACTTAGATCGAAGATAATTGAAAAATTACCGATTCAGATTAGGGCGCAATCCGGTTTTCAACAACACAAAAACGGGGAACAGCAGTAAAGATCTCACAATATTTAACCAACAGTAATTTAATTTCACTCGATAATGAAAAGTCGCACAGGTGGAACAAGTTCGAGCAAATCACAAGCGAGTAGAAAAATTCAGATTATTCGACTTAACCAGGTTAAAGACTTTGCTGAAATTCATATATAGGTCAGAGAGTCCAGGGACCACGATGTAATTTCCACAAAAATAGGACTGTGCGGTCACAGGGGC
>JAEMOT010002538.1:185544-231984 GCA_019297695.1 Apostasia ramifera | reverse complement strand
GACGCGACCACGTCGAACCGGAATTGGCGAGCTGGATCCAAGAACACAAACGAGCAGGCGGGGAGGACGAGGACGAGATGAGATGAATGTTGAGGGATGTAAAATGAATGGAATCGAACCCAGAGGGGAAGAGCAGGAGCGGGTGGAGTTTAGGGATTCTCATCCAAGGCTAAGGCTGTTAATTTTGCTCGAAGATCGAAGATCGCTCAAAAATTGAATCGAATTTTGAATCGAATTGAACTCGATTCGATCAAAATGAGCTGACTAACGAGCCGCTTTTTTGGCTCGAAAATTTTATCAATCCAATCTTGAGCCGGCATAGGATCGAATCGAGATGACTCGAAATCGGACCGATTAAAAAAATAAAAAATATTACATATATATATTTATATATGTAACTAGATTTAGTATATAATTTTTTCAGTAGTCTATTGGAAAGCTTCATTAAACTTTCATTAAAATTTTTTCTATAATCATTTAAATCATATTTATTGTAAATTATTTTTTTATTTTTATTTTAAAATAATAGATCAAAGCGAAAAGCTATAGTTTAAGCTGATTGGATGAACAAATATACTTATACATAATATCCAAATAAAAGATCAAAAATTAGTCGAAAGTCGAATCGATAGCAAATGAGCCAAATCCAGCTCGAATCGAGATCGGATTGAACTCTCCTAGTTCATTTTCTGGATCGAATCGAGTTCGAATCTAAAACTTTCAATTCAATTTTGAGCCGAGATCGGATCGGCTCGAGATCGAATCGTTAACAGCCCTATCCAAGGCCCAAGCCCTTCTCTATCCAGGATATCGATTATTCCAGAATCAAATAATCCAAAGGAAACACAAGTCAAATTCATTCAGCATTAGAAAAATAAGAATAACAGGGGGGTGTTTATATAGACCTACATACAAACTGACTCAATAAAAAAAATAGATGATGTAATAAATTCCTCACACAAACAAGAAAATACCAGATACATGCCTAAAATAACAATCACAGAAATAGAAACAACTAATACAAAATTAATGCGAGAAATAAAATCATCCCAAAATGGAATCTCCAATCAATCAGAATGAATGGGAGATTTTCAATCCACCAAGTCAGCGATCCGCAACATCCATCTTTTCAAATCTGTCCTATTAATCAATCAATCCAAATTGAAGCAGCATGGCTAGATCTCGACCGTCGACGGTAAACTCTACCAGGAATGAATCGACGGTCGATCGTGGTGTCCCCACCAAGTAACTATCTCATATTAATATTTAACAAAAGTTTTTATGATCCATCAACTAACTAAAAGTTTTTTTATGACTAGAATTTTTTTGAGTCAACACGAAAACAACTTATTTCAAGTCGATTTAACTCAAACTAATCCAACTTTGAGTTAACCCAAATGCACTCAAACTCTTGAGGCCTATTTATTTGTAAGATTTAATTTAACAAGAATAAAATTAAACTTAGATAGAGATATTTTTTATTAGAAGTTGTGAATGATGTGAAATAAAGTTAGTTATTATGTTGGAATATATGAGGGATGTGATAGAAAGTTAATTATTATGTTGGGATATGTGAGGGATGTGATATAAGTTAGTTATTATTTTAGTAATCTGTGTAGGATGTAAAATAAAATTAATTTTTAATATTATATTTTATGTGTGATATGATATGCTAGGTTAAAATTAAACCAAATTAATTTTTAACTTCCAAACAAACGGGGCCTTGGTCATTTGTAACCACTAGTTATCATGATAAAGGCTCCATTAAGTTGGTGGAAATTTTAGTCATAGCTAAAATTTTCTCCTAACTAAAAATCTTATTTTATTTTAAAAAAATAAAATAATATTTTATATCTCATCCTATACAAACTCTAATATTAAACAATCACTTTATTTCACATCCAATATAATTTTTAATATAACTCACTTTATTTCACATCATACACATTTTTTCAAAAATTTTTACAAACTTTTTTTCAAATCATCTTTTTTTCCTCCAACCAAACAGAGCCTTTAGTTTTCCTCGCTAGTAGTGTTCCCAAGGCACAAGCCTCCCATGTTTTTGTTTGATGAAAGACACAAGCCTCCCTTGTCCAAGGAGATGTTACAGCGTACAACCTTACCCCACGTTGTTCATAAGGTATTTTTAGACATATGCTGCCAAGTTCTGCACAACTAGCATGGTCCAAGCAGAAAAGAAAATACAAAGAACTCATAGAACTATGAATTGCAGTATTAACAGAAGTACCTGACATGTAAATGCAAGATAACCCCCACGAATATCAGGATCAACAGTGTGGTCACTTGCACTGAAAATAAGTTCAAATATATAAAAGGAATGACATCCAAAAAGTGTCAAGAAGTAGAATATTAGATTATATAAACAAAGCGCAGACAACTGCTATCATACAAGAACATAACAGGACAAACAAGTATGGTTCTACTAAAAATTCAAACAGAAATAATTTATAACAAAGACAGTTGAGGAATAAAGTGAACTAGCAATGTTGCTTAAAAGCATTTCCCTCGTGTTGCAGTGGGTCCAAACAGAATTACATTCTTTCATGGTGGAAATTAAAGGGAAGATCAGTCCACCATCAACCTGATCTACTATTAAACAACATCAACAACAGGCTCAAACTACAAGTACACTAGCAGTATAGCTTAATTATAATTAATCATCCATTATGAAAAATAAGGAAACATAGTGCTACCATGCCACTTAATCTACTATTTAGCAACAACGACAAGCCTGTGCTTAATCCTAACTATTTGGATTCGGACCTAATCTATTACTAAATCAAAAAGAAAACCAAAAAGACTCAAAAAATATGCAGATCCAGAGAGAGCAGTACTGAGAAACAGAAGTTCTCAGAAACATCCATAAGACTGGGAAATATAAAAGAAACCATATTACAACAACAACAACCACCACCACCAAACCTTTATCCCATATGAATTGCACTTAGAATAAACCATATTATCACCCAAAAAAACTCAATTGTTGATTAGCCTAAACCAGAAGGTTTAGGACAGGAAGATGATGAACATTGTAATAGAGAGAGGTCAAACTGTCACGAAAATGAACTTCTCAACAAGTTAAATCACAATGACAAACAAGGTCAAAAAAGCCATACAAAGACAAAAAGAGTTCAACCTAAAATCCCGGATGTGCAATTCATATATAGAGATGTCAGAGAAAGAAACGAGATCTGGTTTTCCTTCTGCCAAGTCATCCCAACCTGACGGTTTTAAATTCTCAGAATCAAGATCAACCATCAAAGTCCGCTCCCCATTAGCTGAAATTCTACTCTAACATAGAGGAGATGTAAGTTCAACGATAATTTAAAGATAAATACCTAAATGGTACAAAGCAAATAGACAGAAATATTCACAAATATAATCAACTTACCCTCTAGCATATGGATCACTAACATTACAAGTCTCAACATGTAAGGAGCGTTGGTGGTAGACAGATATCTGATATACATAATAGCAGCCTTCCCAACTTCTGGGTCCAACACAACTCCACAGACCATCTTGCTCATTAAGATGAACGCACTCAAATGGGTCACAAACCCATGAATCTTTGTAAAGAAGAGCTCTAACATCCTAATTTAGAAATACATCTTAGAGCAAGCTAGAGAAATTTAACAGATAATCAGATGGAAGCAAAGAACTACCGAGCATACTTGTGCCGTAGGAGCCCAAAGATTAAGTATAACTGATTCTGTATTGAACGAAGCCCCAACAGTGCCAGTATAAGAAAACATGTCATCTAAGACACCAGGTAGTTGCAAGCCAGTGGCATTTACGCACTTTCCATTAGCTGCACGATTTGTACATTGATGTAATTAGATTAAATTATATGAAGTCTGCTGGTCAGCCTCATGTGTCAACAAACACTACTTCAAATGGTGTAGGCTCCAGAGATGAGAGTTCAATGTATGTATCGGACATACAACAACAACAACCAAGCCTAAATCTCACTAGGTGGGGTCGGCTACATGAATCGGACATATTCGATTTAAATGAAAAAGCTCACCTTATAAGACAAACTGAAAACAATTTTCATTTTAAAGGAGATCCTTCAAGACTTTCAGAGATACAAAAATAGACAATTTCCTACAAGCACGAGTTCTTTTAGTTCATCATTTATTGGAGAATGACGCTTTAGATTAAGGTAAAATCAAACTAAATTAAATAAATGACATGAATTGAATGGGGTGATGAAAGAACACTATCAAGTATTTCATTGTCCAAGGCTCAACTGCCAAACATGATTCACTTAATATAGTCATAGTCAGCTGCATTGGAGGCTACAGAATGACTCATCAGGTGCCATAAATTCTCTCGTATGGGGACATTCCAAGCAATCATGTGGAACAAAATGTAACTCCCAGGCAAGTCAGTTTCAACCAACCCAGTTTATTTAGACACCCTCAAGTGGCCATGTCTAGTTATGGGATCTGAGTTTGCTTACATGTGCACTTTAACTATCTCCTAGCTCAATTCATTAAGTTAACAAAAAGTTACAGCAATAAGCAATGACACAAAAATCCAAGGCTCAACTGTCAAACTTAATTCACTTAATGTAGTCATAGTCAGCTGCATTAAAGGCTACAAAATGACTCATCAGGTAACATGAATTCTCTTGTCTGGGGACATTCCAAGCAATCATGTGGAACAAAGCGCAACTCCCAGGCATGTCAGTTTCAACCAACCCGGTTTATTCAAACTCCCTCAAGTGGCCATATCTAGTTATGGGATTTGAGTTTACTTACTTGTGAACTTTAGCTATCTCCTAGCTCAATTCATTAAGTTTACAAGTGGTTGCAACAATAAGCAAAGACACGAAAATCTACTATTAGAGAGTCGAGTTGTGACAACCAATGAAGCACCACACTTCATTAAGTCTAACATATTAATATGATATTCATACCAAATACTGATACTCCCTAATATACAACAAATATGGGATATGCAAGGTGACATACCAATTTTTTTGATAAAAAGAAATCGATACATCTTGATACTTGCCGATACATCTATTACTATATAAAAATGTATTGAGTTTACAGTAGAAAAAAACTGCCCTTTAGCAAGAAATGAATCAAAGCCGTCTAGTTTTAGGGACAAATCAAAGCAATTCAGTCTCACCTTCATGCATCGTGCCACGTAAAATACCAACTGGCACTCTCTCCTTACAATAAAAATTATAATTAAGTTACTTTTCAAGCAAGAAGATATCCAATATAAATAGATATGTTACTTTGACAATAGAATAAATCTTACTGAACTTAACATTCAAAAAGAAATTGTTACATCTGATGTATTAGTAAAGATAAACTTTGAGAGGTTTTAAAAAAAGATAAAGTATAAAAAAGAAATAGAACTAAATAATATTCCAAGAAATATTTGAAAATATACAGGAGGTAAAGAAATTTCTTACCTTAGTAGGTTATTTAATATGATTTTGAAGACTAAGATGATGTCAAATAAATGGAGAAAAAGTAAATTGGTACTTATTTAAAATAATAAAAGAGATGTATGTCAGACAAATGTACTATAATAGCTATTCATTTGTTGAAAAGTTTAATAGAGAAGTTTATGGAGAGAAGAAAATCCGCATTTGATTTCGTTAACTTAAAAAAAATTACGATAAAATTCCAAGAAAAGTGTGAATAATTTATTCCGAGCTAAGAACCCCACCAATGTGTTTGCACTTGAAATTAACTCTTATCATGATGTCAACATCAAAGATATGATTCATGAGTAAATCATCATTCATTTACCTAGTCGCAATGTGATATTTCTAAATTATAGAAACAAATCAAGCACACCACTGCTCCACAAATAATATGATTCCATATCGTGTAATTCTACAAGAAACATGAACTGATTTCCACTTCCAACTTTGTCAAGTTAGAACACAATGATAAAGTTCTATTCAATGTTGACTCCAAATATCAATGCTGTAAAATAAGTAATCCATTATTATGCAAGGTTTTCATGCTCAATTCAAGCCGTTTGACAAAGATATTCACCATTAAAACAACATATATACCTAGCCCTTCTATTAGTACTCCTATTTTTTCTACCTGCTTTCTAAATTTATAATTTACATTTTTATCAAAATGGCCTCCAACCATTTTATTAAAATTAATAATATCATTTTTCATCCTCAATACATAAATTTTAATATAAAAAAATTATTTTATATTATATTTATACAATTGTTAACACATTATATTTAGTTTTTTATTATTACTAATTTTAATAAAATAGTTGGAGGCCATTTTGGCCATGGCCTGGCCAAGATGGCCTCCAACCAAACAGGGCCTTAAAGTTCAGTTTTTCTTTAAAATATTACAAATAAATTAAATATGTATTTTAATTTTTGAAAAAGTTTAAAGTCTCATATGGTGCGAGTACAAAAATGGTACTAATTTAAATAACAATAATAATAATAATAATAAATAACTTTTTTAATCATTCTACACAAATTTTCTTATAAATTTTTTTTTTTATTTCACCTACTCAATAATTTTCAATAAAAATAACTTTATTTCACATCCTAGACCAAATTAAGTATTTTGGTCTAGGATGTGAAATAAAATTGATATTTTGATTAAAATTTATTGAATATGTGAAATAAAATAATATTTTTATATTAACATTTGTGTAGAATGATTAAAAAAATTATTTATTATTATAATTATTATTTTTTAAACTAGTACCATTTTAATCTTGATTTTTGTCCTCACACTAAAAGAGCCTAAAGATAAAATTTACCATAATCTGTAAAGAAAAGCTCATATTGAAAGAATTTTGAACAAAAGGGGACTAATGAGATGATTTCGTCTCTGCAGACCTAAGTTTAATAGAACATCTATCTCAGGCCTAAATAAAATTACCATCAAATTTTAACTTATCTTATAGTTTAATGTTATAAAAAATCATAATTTTTTTCTCCTTCTTTAGCTCTCTATATCACCTTCATTCATTTTCCCTCTCAACCTCTCTTCCAATAGGTTAAATTATTGACAAAAAATTAACTATTTGTTTAAATTTTATTTAGAATTTCAATTTTTTAAAATTTATAGGAAAAATTATAAGGAGGATACCTTAATTACCAAAAACTACATGTTTTACTATCAAAGATAAAATATTATGTATATCACATCGAAATTTTAAGCAATTACATATTTCACGTAGCATTTTTTTTTTAAAATTATAAATTAAATTACTAATGTATTTTTATGAATTATATCCTATTGTGTATGATTTACAAGTCCATAATATAGGCTTTTATCCCACTAGACTGAGTTTAAATTAGATTTTATATATAGTTAATCTACAAAATAAACGGTATTTGAAGTATAGTGTTAAAAACTTAAAGCTTAGAAATTATGATTTACTTTTTAGTATTAAAGTAATTTATGGCACATGAATCACTATTTTGGATTATAAATTATAGTTTTACGGCTCAGGATTTATAGTATAGTGCGATTTAAAAACATATATATATAAAATCTGTAACTTTGTAAGATTTCACTGTGATATAAGTAATATTTCATCTTTAGTCTTGAAATACGTAATTTTTTGTATTTGAAATATCCTCCATGTAAATTCTCCAATTACCTATTTGTATGTAAACTTTAATTAAGAGATATTTTACAATTTAAAATTGGGCAAATACACTCAGGTCCCTGAGTTTAACACTTAATGACACGCAGGTCCACGTTTTTAAAATTATAACATCGGGGTCCCTGAGTCTTAATAAATATCAAATGGGTCCTATTTTTATTTTTTTATTATTAAAATTTTTTAAAATTACCATTTAACCCCTGCCCCTCTCTCCTCCCGATCTCGCGCACGCACGGGGGCCGTGCGGCAGCCGGCGGGTCGAGCGGACGCCAGCGGGTGCGCGAGATCGGGAGGATAGAGAACAGGGTAGAGGGTAAAATGGCAATTTTAAAAAAAATTAACAATAAAAAATAAAAAAAGGACTCATTTGACATTTTATTAAAACTCAGGGACCCCGATATTATAATTTTAAAAATGTGGACCTGCGCGTTATTAAGTGTTAAACTCAGGGACCTGAGAGTAATTTGCCCTTTAAAATTTAAAATTTCTTGCAAGTCAAGATTTCTCCGAATCAGTTTTTCAAAGTCAAGTTAAATTTAGAAGAATATTTTAAATTTAAAATTTTATACTTTAAAACTCTCTAATAGTTAAGAATTTAAATTATGATTTCTTAGCTTAAATTTTTTTCTAGTAGAAATTTCTTAAAAATTTAATCTCGTCGTGTTAATTCAAACAATGGAAAGTTTTAAGTTCCAAAATTTTAAATTTTAAAATTTCTAATATCATTAAAATTTTACAATAAATTTTAACTTTTCTTTGAAAGTTTTTATAAGAATTTTTAAATTTTAAAAGTCTAGAAAATAATTTAAATTTCTTAAGTTAAATGAAGAAGAAAATTTAAAATCAAAAATAAAAAATCTAAACTTTGAAAAAATTTAAAGTAAAAAATCTAAATTTAGAGTCAAAAGATATAACATCTAAATTTATTACATTTTCATTAAGCGAAAATCTTGTTCTTAAAAGTCATTTTTAAATAATTGTTTTCGTATAATAACAATTTTCATCCAAAAGGATTAAACAAAAGAAAGTGAAACAAACCCATAAGTTAAATAGCAGCACAAAATCAACTTGTGGAACCTTGCATAGAAACTTTAAAAAATTAAGACTAGTTTGGAATATATGTCCAACCAAAAGCAATTTACCCTTATATTTTTTGAAACTTTGTAACGATCACTTGTCAACCATTAGAATTATCCTTTTCAACATTTGTTTAATTACGTTTTTCCCTTGGATGCAATGTATGCATTAGGTTTACGTTGGAATTTTCTTACCTTCCTAAATAATGAAAAGAGAGAAATGATTGGGATTTTCTTGCTAGTTTGGAGTTTCATCAACGATTTGCTCTCATAACCTTGATACATTGCCATTGCTATTTAACTCCATAGCACCTAGTCATTACCTCTTTACTTTATCACAACTCAATTCACTGACAATAGGATTTCATACATTACCACGCTATCACAACTCAACCAACAACGACAAGTTCTCATGCTCTTGCGATGACATTGCAACTTTTGTAACAAAGGCTTCCTTGGCCTTACTACTCCGCCATGTTCCTCATATATCTATAATAATTATATGGGTCTTAGTGCTTTAGACATCATATTTGCACTACCTCCACGAAGTCTAGGTCTAAACTAAAGTAAAATTGAAGTCAATCTAAGGTATGAGTCAGATTTGTGATACATGCACCTTAACAGCAAGATCTCAGGCCCTTAGGTACAGTATCTCGCAAAGTCAATGAATAGAGTAAAGAGATGTCTATAAGTCACAAGCGCGTAAACTCTCAAATTCATAACCAAACGAAGCCAGCAGAAAAAGTCTAAATAAACCAGGTTACTTGAAACCAATATACCTAGGACTTATGCTCAGTTCCCGCTGATTCATTGAACTGCCCTCAGACGAGAGACCCATAGCTCCTAAAAAGTCATTCTGTAACCTTCACTGTAGCCAACTTAAGAGAATTAGGTCCATTGATTAAGCCAAAAACGAAGTAGCCTTGAGATTTTTAAAGGTCTCTTTTATCGCTCCCATCCAAATCATGTCATTTGTAAGAACCTAAAGAAATACAATTTAAGGAAAAATATGTTTTTAGTATCCCACAGGGAGAGCTTCTTTAATTAAATCAGATACATATAGTACACTCGTTGAACCCTCACTTACATAGCGTACAGAGGGTGAGGTACAATTCTTCCACTTTTTGAGCTACACCAATAAGTATATCCAATGAAATCACATACATACATATTTGCCTAGACCATGAAAGAGAAATAGAAAGAGTGTGGTGGTGAGCATTTGTGGGAGGGACAATTAAAATGATTGAACCATGTTTACTTTAACTTTTAGGCCCTGTTTGGCGCGAGGACTAAAATAAGGACCAAAATGGTACTAGTTTAAAAAACAATAATAATAATAATAATAAATAATTTTTTTTAATTATTCTACACAAATTTTAATATAAAAAAATATTATTTTATTTCACATACTCAATAATTTTTAATACAAATATTAACTTTATTTCACATCTTAAATCAAAATACTCGATTCGAATATTTTGGTCTAAGATGTGAAATAAAATTGATATTGTTATTAAAAATTGTTGAGTATGTGAAATAAAATAACGTTTTTTCATATTAGAGTTTGTGTAGAATGATTAAAAAAATTTATTTACTATTATTATTGTTATTTTTTAAACAAGAACTATTTTGGTCCTCGCGCCAAACAGGGCCTTAGAGTCTACTAAAAATTTGAGAATGTCTAGATGACAATAGCAAAAATAGGGACACAAAAGACTTTGAAGATGGTTAATAGAAATAATTGTGATTCACTTGCATTCGCAAAAGTGCAACCCAAAAATGAATGAAAAGAAGAAATCCATAGTCACCCAAACTAATTTTGGATTAAAGCTTGGTTTTCATTGTTGTTGTTTAATGGAAGTTTTCTTAGTGGGGCCCTGAGATCACAAAAGCATCAACTTGCAGGTTCATTCCTGACAAGGTGTACCATAGACAAACGAGATCAAGACATGTTCGCACTGCGTCAAATTGAATATAGGATAAATGGAAACACATTGGGTGATTAAATCTATTTGGATGTTGATCATTGGTGATTGTAGATTTACAAATAATACGACTGAACTTATTTAATCGAAAAATACAAATTTTGGGACAAATTTAATTGAAGTGTGTTTAAATTTTGGGACAATTTTATAAATGGCAAGTTGTAATTGTTTTTATTTCCACTTTTAGAAGATATGATGTGATTGGATGTGATTGGATGTGATTGGATCCTTATTGTAATACCAAGGGACTGAATGAAATAAAATTGTGTTGCTCTGAGACTTTGGGTGAGAATTTCTAAATTCTTGATTGGAAAATTAAGATACTTTCCCAAACCCTTCTCTCCCCCCAAGTAAAGTCAACTTCAATCCTCTCTCCCTTTCTGTTTGCATCAATCAGACAAACTCCTCCCAGCTCTTGTAGGAACCACATCGCATCCGTCGCACTAACACCCTATGCTTCGCACGGGTTTATGTCCTCACCATTAGATCTGATGTCAAGGCATATTAATCCATTGATTGGCACTTCGACACATTTTCGCATCCAAGCGAAAATCAACCTATTATCTAATTTATTGCTTATGTTATGTGTCGTTATATATATTTTGGAATTTCATTTGCGTCTTTAACTTTGTTATATCAATGGGAATTCCCACTTAGAGTCTTATATAGGTATTTGGGTTACTTTGAGTCAGCTGAACTCAAAATTGGATCGATTTAGTTCAATTGGGATTGAATTGAACTCAAAGTAGGTCATATTGGGCTTATTTATGTGAGAGCAAAACTATACTTATGGTTTCACCGTCTAATTAAAACATAAGCAGATCGGGTTTCACCTCCTCCTTCCTTCACCAAACCAACTAAAGCTCTAATGTCAAGCTTCGTGCATGCCCCACTCTTAGTAGTACTTGCCGACTCAAACACATCGCTAACGGTGGCAATTTTTGACCCGACTCGACTTAACCAAGTATGAGTCAAGTTTATACAGATGCAGATCATAAACGAGTTGATCTGAATTTGACCCATCTAAAAGGACCCGAGTATGGGTTGATGGGTCAACCCAATTATGACCCGTCAATAACCTGTTTATTAAGTTTCAAAAAAATTCAAAAAATGACCCATTTATTAAAATTATTACAATTTTTTCTTTTTAGTATTTATTTGATATAAATTACCAGATGTGTCATAAAATTTTATAGTATTTTAATATTGTTAATTAAATTATATGATTATATTGAATTAAAATAAAAAATATCGAATTCATCAAATTTTGTTACTCAAAATTATAATAAACGGGTTGGAGGGTTGGGTCTTGTAACTCATTTATTAAACGGGTTGGGTACGGGTCTTGATACTTGACCAGTTTAATAAACGGGTCAGATTCGGGTCAAAGTTTAGATGGGTCGAGTCAAAAAATGAGTCGTCAACCCAAACTATCACCAGGGTTTTTTCGACCAGTTCAACCGGGAACCGGCCCAAGGTCCGGTCTGGTTCAGCATTAGAACCGAAATCAGGTAAAAACCGGGTTGGACAAGTAAAAACTGGGTTGAACCAGTAAAAACCGGTCCAACCGCCAAACCAAACAAACCGGTCAAACCGGAATTATTATTTGAGCTTCTTATTTTATTTTTATACATTGATATTTGAGCATTAATATTTTAATATTGATGCTATATTTTGAATAATAATTATTTTATATAATGGATGTTTAGCTGATTTATTAATTTTTTTATCATGAATTTATTTCGAATTGTTATAAAAGAGACACAGTATTTTGAATAACAAATTGACAACAAAAGCAATTGTATTCGTTTTGTTTTGTAATTTTAAATTTTTTATACATTTCTTGTGGTAGTAAATTTTTTAAATTAGTTGTACTATTTTTTTCAAAATATTTTTTATCATATTTTAAAAATTAATCTCACATTTAGAAAATTTATATTTAATTATGATGTAATTATTAAGTCATCCGGTTGAACCGATAAAACCATGAACCGGTCGATTGACCGGTTCGATCTTCGATCGGGTTCTGAAAACCTTGACTATCACCCCTACACATCGTCGATCCTTCTTTACGTTGCCAACTTCTCTTCATCACCAACCCTCCATAGGAAAACAGCAGCACGTTACAACTTCACTCGCAAAAACGGTTCCGCCAACTCTTTTTCCTTTGTTTGCGATCTCAATGCAAGAGGCATCAAATCATCACCGGAGCAATGGGGGAGAGGAGGCTACAAACGGTCTCCTAGATAGTTGATTCCGCCCAAATGCCTACGGGTTTGACGTGAGGCTGCAGAGGAGCTACAATTCTCGAAGGTTGTGGCTTTAGGTTTCTCACCTTCATTACCCAGCTTATCTACTTGCTGCTGATCCTATATTGCTCAGGGTATATCCTTACTAATGGAAGTATGACTTTTTCTACAATGCCAAGTGGATTAAAACTTGAGAAATTAACTTCTACTATTTTCCATTAATCTGTTACACCACTTTAGCTGAAGCAAAGCTTGGAACTAAATTAAATCATCCTTAATGCTATTTTAAGCTCAACCATTCCTAAATCTTATCCACGCCTGAAACTTTATATTCAATGGTCTATCATAATTTTATTGCATTGGAGGACGTTCAGATTGTTCACATATATAGGGTATTTCTTGTTCTCATGCATAACAGTTAATCACCCACTTGATCTTGATAGTTAATAACCTTATTTGCACAAGTTCACTGGATTTTAATCGTACATCACTAATCTCCATGGGACTTCACTATGAAATTGTATGTGAATATGAAAACTAGTGAATTTAAAGTTAACTTAAGTTTAACCTCCCCTAGCATTGTCCCACATATTTAGAACATATGTGTAACATCTTGTGATCTCATTATAGAGGTATTAGCTGCTTTGAGTTTAGGAAAACTGCGTAACTTGAGTACTTCCCAGGAGGTCACCCATCCCAGTGCCACTCCGGCTCAAGTACGCTTAACCATGGAGTTTTCCATCATTAGCCTCACGGTTTTGCCTCAAAAGGTGTCTCAATATTTGAGATCACGTTATTTACTTATACAGCTCAGAATCTCCCTTCCTTTCCGATGTGAAATTATTCATTTTTGTGTCTCTCACCACTCATTATTCAGCCTAGAAGCATGTCAGGAGCCACACTTTACCTCAGTAATTCTTTTCTCTTAGGATATCACCCAACAATCACTCCCTGCCCTCTTTGGCCACGGGTGTTATAGGCCCACCAGCTTCCGCTTAGTTCGTCCTCGAACCACATTGTACTGTGAAAGGTCGTATCTGAAACCATATTGTAACATCTCATGATCCCATTGTAGAGGTATTATCCGCTTTGACTTTAGAAAAACTACGTGACTTGAGTACTTCCCAGGAGGTCACCCATCCCAGTGCTACTCAAGTCCAAGCACGCTTAACTACGGAGTTTTCCATCATTAGCCTTACGGTTTTGCCCAAGAAGGTGCCTCTATTATTTGAGATTACGTTATTTACTTATACAGCTCAGGATCTCCCTCCCTTTCCGATGTGGGATAATTCATTCCTATGCCCCTCTCACCACACATTATTCGTCCTAGAAGCATACCAGGAGCCGCACTTTGCTTCAGTGATTCCTTTTTCTTAGGATATCAACCAACGATCACTCCCCTCCCACTTCGACCACGAGCATCACAATACGGGTCATCTCACTCTCACATTGCATCAGGATCAAAAGAACCCGCTACATACAAATCCTGCTCCTAATCAATAGCTCGTGTCACAGTTGCGTAGAGCCACTACCACATAAGCACACATAGTTTATCAGACACCTCCCAATTCCTCCTCATTTGTAGCAACCAGTGGGGTAGCAAATATCCAGTTTCCACCTTAGCTTGTCGTCCAACCATAGATGACGAAGTCACCTACCAAGAAGTAGACAGAGACAGGCCCAATTTCCACCCCATATAAGCACGCATAGTTTATCGGACACCTCTGGATTCCTCCTATATAGCAGCCTATGAAGCATAGACGCAACACAAAGACACGAGGACATGACACAACACGACACGGCACGGCGACAGCGATGTTCCAAAACATAAGACACAGACACGGCATAACACATCAAATATAATAATAATAATAATAATAAAATCAACAATCCATATTTAAAAAAATATATAAAACATAGTAAAAACTTAAATTTTTAAGTATAGATAACTTGTGAATAGCACTAAAGTCTCATAGAATCAAGATAAGAACTTGAAAATAGACGTCAGCATAAGATGTAAATTTACGATTCATTTTTAAATAAAAAATATATAATTTTACTTGTCAGGACAATCACAGTACTCTCGGTGTTGAAAATGAAAAAAAGATAAAAGTGAAGCTAGAGTTTCAAATATTATGTGATTGATTCATTTTCGTAAGGCTCGAGGGCAATAAGGGGGAAGAGATTTGATTTAACATGGTTAGCTTAGAATTTTGACTATATTAGGTAAAATTTTAATAATAATAAGAATAAGAAATAAGTTTTTAAATTTTATTAGATAAAATTTTAATAATAATAAAATTTTAAATATTAATAAAAAGAAAAAAATAGAGGTAGATGTATCCATAAGTTTCATTAATAAAATATAATATTAATAAATAAATTTAACTTAATATTAAATGTATCTAATTTTATCTTATATGTGTCCTAGAAGTATCCTGTATACAGGAATGTCTTAGAAGTATCTCAAGAGTGTCCTAAGATATCTCAAAATGTACTCGCATGTCCAATAAATGTCCTTTAATTTTTTTAATATTATTTTATTAGATCATGCCACATAGCGTGTCCAACACGATATCCCCGCGTGTTCGTGTGTCCAACACGGACAAGATGTGATTGTTTAAAGCATTCATGCTTCATAGGTAGTAGCCAACAGGGTCTAGCAGATGCCCAGATTCCACCTTAGCTTGTCGTCCAACCATAGACGAAATCACTTGACGAGAAGTAAATAGAAACAGGCCCAGTTTCCATCCACCATCTCTTTGTAGCCTTTATCACAGTCAACTAAAGGGAAACCAAAAGCCTCCTTTCCTACTAGCATTCCACAGCATTTGCTTCACCACGAGGGACTGATTTCATGGGATCAGGAAATCTAAGCCTTATTTAAACATCTCTGAAATCCATTACATTCTTATTAGGATTTCTACCCATGTGATTTGTTTGATGGCTCACTTGAGATATCTAATCTATTTTGATCTAATATATTTGTTGTTCAGTTGATATTGAGATCTAACTAATTTGAGTACCATAGATGTAACTTTTTGAACTTCTCATGCACTAATATAAATTTGTAATCACTATTTAATTCAATCATTCCTTCGGACTTTAAACTTTTCTATTTGCAAGATTATTAATTTTTTGATTGAGGTGTAATAATTTTCAGAGTTTTTCTTACCTCAATCCATGACTAGCTCTACTAATATTTGCTGACCCCACATTTATGTTGTCTTGCTCATTATTCCGCATCAATTCTAATCATTTCCCCATATTCTACTCAGATAGCTCTATCTTGCAGATTTAAACAAAAGAATAGAGTGCCACATAAACGGAACAGTTTTAAATGCTCTCTTACCACAGAAAGAGGCGATGGCCAGTTGGCACTTAAGAATTTTCTTAACATCCACAAAGTCTGGAACTGTATAGGCCCTGTAATCTTTAATATGAGGAAACTTTTCAGTCACCTGATGGGCATGGAAAGGCAAAAGCAAACATCAGATGAAAACGGAAAACATTTTCATAATTACTGTGTGATCCTAGACAGAAAGAAATAGGTCCCACGTTATACAACATCTCAATGCATATAATGTGTTAATCTCGTACTTATGAAAACAAGATTAAGAACTAGCATTTATAAATAACTAGAAATCATTAGCTTACATTGTTGGGGAGCCCACATCTTTCAACTTCAAGCTGAAACTTAACATCCTCACCTATTTTTATAGAAAAATAAAAAATAATTCAGTTCCTTAGAAAAATAAAGAGGTTGTTTAGTTTCCATAACCTGATGATAACTCTTTCCGCATCAATGCATAAAAAAAAACTACAAACATTAAGCAAGGCCCCGATGGCAATGAATCAAATAAAAAGTAAAAAATTTTAGACCTACTAACTATTCCCAGTGTGCCACATCAATTTGCTTACAAATGGGTCAGGTTGACCAGAGTTCAGACCTAATCAGGTATCTAAACATGCTAAAAGCACGAACCAGTTATCTTACCCAAAAATAAAACCCATCCATTCCTATCATCCCAGGTTAGTATCAGGGTAAAACTCACTCACTGCCCACATAGGAGCTTAATAGCTTATATTTCGTTAAAAGGAAAGGAGCAATTGGACTTCGAGTATTTTATGAATTTGGATAGTATCTCCTAAACCAAAATAAAATTTTTATGATTTATTTACTAGCACCATTCAGTGATATACATGATTATATGATTATTTTCACTAGTATGTCTTAATGAAGTCTGAAATGTTTGGTTATTTAATTTCGGAACCGACTGAGCCAGCCCTGAATGGAACATCTACATGATGGGATCCTGAACCCATGTTCCAGATCCTACCAAACACATTCGCAATCCTACATATCAGCAGACATGTCAGGAAATACGCAGTACTGACACCTCACCACAGACACCGTCCTCTGTCAGGCACAATTTTGCATCCCAGCTAGCGTAAAGGCACACAGAAGCAACATCATCGCTGGTGTTCCAAGCAATGAGAGATCTCAGAACCCAAAAAGCTCTTGCATACGTCAAGCAATCCTGAAAAAACAGTTCAGCGAGAAGAAAAGCGTTTTTAAAGCTCCAACCCATCTAGGTCTGGAGTCAGTAATGGCGTGATAGTTCGCAAGCGGCAAGGAACATGAGGAAGAAATGAAACCTGCGGGAGGACGCGCTCCACAATGGAGGATACCGGCATTGTATAGAAGAATGGGATGGTACGGCGGCTGCTTCTTTGCCGCCGGCTGGCTGAAGCCGGAAAGGATAGGAATGGAGTGGTAGGGTTAGATGGTAGATTAGGGTTTTTGTGGGGAATGGGGAAGCGAGGGCGAGAGGAAATTGGAGGAGATGGAAGCTCTGGAAGGGGACGAGCCGGAAGCGGTGGAGAGGACGTAGCTGATAAGATCATTGTGGAGCAGAGCACATCGGCGATTCAACACGTGCGCTCGGCAGCGGCCGGAGGCTTCCTCTTTCTTTGGATTAGGGCTCGACCGTTGGCGGCTCCCCAACGATCGAGAGCCGCATTGGAATAGATTTTAATTCGGCACGGTCGTAATTCAATTTGATTTTTCTAATTTGTTTCAGTTAATTCTAATTTTAAAATTTTTAAAATTATATAATTTGGCTCAGTTCTTGAATAATTTAAATAATTTTTTACTCATTTAAATATCTATTTATTATATTACAAATGAAAAGATAGATCATATTTTCATAATATTTGAATCAATTCTTTTACTCTTATCAGCACCAAATTAATAAGTCATTATAATTATTATGCCACACCATTCAAATCTCGCCAATGATTTGCTCTCTTATACACTTTGTAAATATTCATTTATTTAATGAAAAAAATCTATAAATCTACTTGAAGAAGTTTAACTTAAAAGAAATTTTTTATCTAACTTTCGAAAGGAAATTAAAAGTGCACTTGATTCACTTGTTTGCTTACCATTTCAGCTTCATTCCTTGTGCTTTGTGCACGTTTTGAATGTTTAAATCAAATATATTTGTATTATTGAAAGCATGTGAGTTTTTCTTATGATTTTATTGTTCACATTTACACGAGGACCAAATCAAGATCAAAGCGATACTAATTTTAAAAATAATAAAAATAATTATAAATAAATTTTTTAAATTATTTTACACAAATTTTAATATAAAAAAATATTATTTTACTTCACATACTCAATAATTTTTAATAAAAATATATACTTTATTTCACATTCTAGACCAAAATATTCTAATTGAGTATTTTGATCTAAGATGTAAAATAAAATTAATTTTTTTATTGAAAATTATTAAGTATGTGAAGTAAAATAATATTTTTTTTATATTAGAATTTGTGTAGAATGATTAAAAAATTTTATTTATAATTATTATTGTTGTTTTTTAAATTAGTATTATTTTGGTCCTGATTTAGTCCTCGCGCCAAACAGGGCCTTAGAGATTTGGTCATTTTGAGTGCTTCGTGTGCTTACAAATAAATTTTTCTTCTCAATCTTCAATCCCTTCTTGATTTTATGCGTGCTATTTGATAACTCCAATTTAAATCCTATGAGTATTCTCTCCTGACAAATCTCTATATAAAAAATTTATTTCATAATTTTTTTATTTATTTATGAGTTATATTCTTAGCTAGCAAGTCTAGCATTTGTACGTTTTTTTTTTTCTTTTTTTTTTTGTGGAGATTTTAGAGTCTATTTGGTAAATAGATTAATTTAACCTTATTATGAAAATTATAGTTTTGTTTTAATATATATGTATAATAGAAAATAAAATTAATTTATTATATTAAAATTATATAAAATATGAAATAAAATTGAATAATATATTAAAAATAATATATGATGTGAAATAAAATAAATTTTTTATATTTAAAATTTATAAGATATGAAAAAAATTAATTTAATATTATATTTTAAATTTTTATAATGAAAGTTAGATTTTAATTTTTACATTATCAAAATAGTATCGGCACCAAAGAGAACCTTAAGTACCCCAAATTTATCATTGTTTATTTACATTAAACCTGGGTATAATTTAAAAAATAAATATAAGGCACAATTTCACCAAAGCCCTTGAGATAGAACTCTAATTCATCATAGATTCACGGAAATAAAAATATATTGTTTGGGTCCCTCCCATCAAAATTAATTTCTACATTAGTTCTTTTTTACAAATTTTGTTAATTTTAACCATTGGATTTGTTTGTTTGTAAGGTTAAAATTAAATTTGGATAAAAATATTTTTTTACTAAAAGTTATGAATGATATGAAATAAAGTTAGTTATTCTGTTGGGATATGTGAGGAATATGATATAAGTTAGTTATTATTTTAGTAATGTGTGTAGGATGTAAAATAAAGTTAATTTTTAATATTAAATTTTATGTGTAATGTGATATATCAGGTTAAAATTAAACTAAGTTAATTTTTAACTTCAAAACAAAAAGGGCCTAAATTATTATTTTAAAAAATTAAAATATATAATTAAATATTAAAAATTACTATTATAAGCTATGATATAGAACAAAAAAGAAAAGTAATTCTTATACACTAATGAAAAATACTTAAATATATACATATTTTTTAATTTTTTTTAAATAGCAACTTAATGATTAAACTAATAGAATCTATTAAAAAAAAATTTGGGCAGGAGAGACTCAGATGATATATTTTCATTTTCATGCGTTTGTATGGAATCGTGCATCAATCTCAAAAGCATAGATGAAATTACCACTAAATCAAATCATTGTTATCAAACTAGCAATGATGTGTCAGAGCTAATGTTGAGAATTGGTGCACCGTTAAACGATATGGATTTGATTAGCTTTTCTTTACAAAGACTGTTACTTTAGATGGAGCTGAATGAGAACTGAATTCATGTAGCTGACCAGAACTTATCTGATATTAATGTTTGTTGCTGGAGTCGTCATACTGTGTGATGAGGTGATTATCTAGTTGTTAATTTGTTTCTACTTCAAGTTTTTAATGATTTTTTTTTTATTTAGTTATGGAAGCAAAGTGGCTATGATTAAATGATCTTGGTGAGTCATGACATTATGCTGTGCTAAGCACAAAGTCACAATCTCCATTGAGCATCTACACAATATCTAGTTGGCAAGTAGGTATAGATTAGATTTATGTGGGAGATATGTGCATGTGATGTGGGAGTAGGATTTGGAGATGCTCAAGAGTGGAGTGGGGATTTTTTTTTGTTTTTTTGGTGTGAGTTGGTTTCTTGTCATTATCTTTCTTATAGAGTTCTATATACCCAATTTAGATTTTCTTTCTAGTACTTATCCTACTAAATAGTGCCAATCGATACGGTGTCAGAATGAGTCAGTAGGTTGGAATCGAATTCAGAATCGAAAAGAAAAAGACTTTAAATTAAACCTAATCAATTGACTATTTCATAACATAAATCTCCTCCAAGTTATACGCGGTTGTCAATTTAATGTAAACTCAAACTCCACTAGCCCGACATGGATAACATGAATCTGACTCATTTAAATGACAAGCTAAAAATTGAAGTCAAAATCAATATGAATATGAACTGGGTAAAGCTCACTCTAACTTTTTTGGCTGTGGTTCAAATAAGGGTGAGAGTATAGCTCGAAGATCAATAATCTCATTCAATATTTAAATTGGTATTTATCTCGAACTGAGCCCGACTTAAGTTTTGTTGAGTTGAGTTACAAGGCATAGTTGGATTAAATTAAAAAACACATTCATTGATTTAATATAATTATTTATTACTTGTGCATAAGTATGTGTCAGTTGTAGTTAAGATACCTATTAGGTTAACCTAATTTCAAATTCTAGCAAAAGGCAATTTTTTTATTTTTAATTTTTTCAATTAAGTCTTGAGCCAACTCGAAGTCGACACGAGCCAGTCGATTCGAGAAATTGATTAGTGCAGATAAATTGATATATGAAGTTTGAAATTGACTCTATTAATTTTTGGGTCTATTCGACTTGGGTCCAATCACTAGGAGAAGCAAGCCAACAGGTTGGATATGTCGCGTCGCTTCAAATGTCATCTAATCGAGCATGAATCGCCTCGACTCGAAAAGGTCAAAATTTAGAAGCTTTTCACCTGAGCTGCTCAACAAGCAGCTGGGTCTGTTTGTTTGTAAAGTTAAATTTAATAATGTTAAAATTAAACTTGGATAGAGATATTTTTTTATTGAAAATTGTGAATGATGTGATATAAAGTTAGTTATTATATTGGGATATGTGAGGAATGTGATATAAGTTAGTTATTATTTTAATAATGTGTGTAGGATGTGAAATAAAATTAATTTTTAATATTAAATTTTATGTGTGATGTGATATGTTAGGTTAAAATTAAACCAAATTAATTTTTAACTCGCAGACAAACAGGGCCGAGTGTTGCCTTGGGCTACTTCAGATGCCAATAATGGATTTTAAATAATACTCTAAAATGCCACAAAGGGCTAGTTGATGATGCAGGCTCATTTACCATTTTGTTTTCATTGGGTAAATTACTTATTGGTCCCTGAGGTTCAAGAATTTATTAATTGAGTGAACTAATTATTTGCATGTCTTATTTCCTTTCAATGAAAGGTAATTACTCATTGGTCCCTATGATTTTAGTGGTTTTAGGATTTTATTTATGTTTTTATTTTTCTCTTGTGCTCTTTGAGTTTCTTTCAAATGGTCATTGTGCAGTTATATTTTTTTCAGTAACTGATAATGATCAGATTAAAAGATAAATATCAAAACTTTCATTTTTATGCCTACCTAACTTATTGTTATTATTATTTTTTTATTTTTATTATTATATAAACTTCACTCTAGTTTTTCAATATTAACTGATCAGGTTGAGAAAAGGATTCTACCAAATAAAGGATTATTAGAGGGAGAACAAGAGGGAAGATTGTAATGTTGGATTTCATTCGGGAGATCTCTCTCTATTGCATAAGTATTATACTCAGCAATTACCTTATGATTGTGTGCTAATTGTCCTTGTTCTCTCGAAAGAAGTTGTTCTCTAATATTTATAAGCAAGGGTATCACCATGGCCGAAGGGTGAGTTGTTAAAATGTGATTTGAGTAATAATTAAATAATCCTAATTATAAGAATCATTTGTTAAGCTGTTGAGATTTTTATGAAAATCAGATACAGGATTTGTTATAAGCTACCATTATAAATACGGGATAATCAGGTAAGCTGAAAAAATTGGAGAGAGAGAAACAGAGAAAAAGGGGAATTAATTTCTCTTGGATCTTCTTCATCGGCTACGGAGGTGATTTCGTAGGAAACTGGAGACAATCATCTGAGGCTCAAGGAGCGATTGGATTGTCTAATCTGGAAGAAGAAAAGATTCAATTTCTGTATCCCGTCTGAGATCGAGAACCAGGTGATTGGTGTAAGGTTCTTTTTCTATCTGATTTTCTACATAATAAAGTCTCTCTCTGCTCTCCCCGTGGATGTAGGAGGAATACCTCCGAACCACGTAAATCTGGTGTTCTTGTGGTTGCTTCGTTCTTTTATTATCATTATTTCTCATACTTATCTGGCACGATTTATTTGACTAATTACACGTCCGGCGATCCGAATTTTCCGCTGCGTATTATTTCACAACATGAGTGTCAAACGATCCTTTAGCTATCAAGCATTACTCGTTTATGGATGAGTTGGGCGAGTGCCATGTGACTTCTTAATTTATTGGTCTAGCTGGCAAATCGGATGATCGGCTGTTGATAAAAATTCGACGGGTGGCTATAAAATGTCAATAGCATTTAAGAAAAATGAGTGGTAGCAAAATAGAGGGCTACTGACATGCAATATGCTGGGTTATTTTTTAATAAATAAGTCATACGAGCCTTTTATCTATTTATTTTGAAAGTTGACAATGCCATGAAATTATATTTAAGTAACTTCAAAATTGCAAGAGTCAACCAACATTCTTTTGAGAATATTGAAAAATCATTGAGAAGATTGAAAAGTTATTGAGAAAAGGCATACACCATACCCATTAAAAATCACCTAAAGTCACATAGTATGCCAAAATATTGTGCTATTAATGTTATGCTATATATAACTAACTCTGCAAAAGAAGTAAAAGATAATAAAATGTTTGCAATGTTTTCTAATATAAGATATTTTGGTAGAGAAACATTCAAGGCATTGTGCTATTAACATTACGCTGTATATAACTAACTTTACAAAAAATAAAGAAAATAAAATGTTCACAATATTTTATAGGACAGAATCTTTTGGCAGATAAATGTTCAAGTTCATTTAAATTCAAGACATAGGGTCTATTTGTTTACAATATTAAATTTAACAAGGTTAAAATTAAATTTGAATAGAGATATTTTTTTATTAAAAATTATGAATGATGTAAAATAAAGTTAGTTGTTATGTTGGGATATGTGATATAAAGTTAGTTATGTTGGAATATGTGAGTGATGTGATATAAGTTATTATTTTAGTAATGTGTATAGGATGTGAAATAAAATTAATTTTTAATATTAAATTTTATGTGTGATGTGATATATCTGATTAAAAATAAATCAGGTTAATTTTCAACGGCCAAACAAACGGGGCCATGAAGTTAGATTGGCAAAGTCTAGGCCTCTTAAAATATGAAGTACATCCTTTTAACAATATTTCTGCTGCTCTGCATTCCTGTTAGTAATTTGCAGATGCTGGTCAATCCTCTCTCCATCTCATACGAGCCATTTAAGGTTGAGATTTGTGATGGGGAATAGCTATAAGCCATAGGTAAATCTCGAGATATTATATAAGGATGCGTAACTAATCTTTTCATATTTTTCAGGAAATGAAGCAACAAGTTTTTACGTGAAATTCGAGAGAAAACCTCTATATCACACTCAACAATTAAATCTAGTAAGCTTATAAAGATATTTTGATTTGCCATGAAATGTTTAATCCTTGGTCAAAAAGATCTCTCTTTCAAACCCAGTAAATGAAAACTCCATTGATCTCTCCAAACAAGCCCCTCATCCAGATTGCTTCATTTACAACCTCTGTAGTACTAGTAATCATATATTCAACTTTAATAGTAAACAATGCTGTTATTTTTTGCTGTGAAGACTACCAACTAAGCGTGCTTCCTTTGGGAGGAAAATCAATCCTGAAAGACCCATCTCTTGTTAGATTTCCAGTATAATCAGAATCAACATATTCGACTATGCTTATCCAGCACACACTTCTCGTTATAGTCCTAACTTTCTTGTGTGTTAGCCATATAGGAGTTTATGGTTGCTCAATTCTATAAGTACTAACAAGAGGATTATTCTCAATCTATAAAAGAAAAGAAAAGAAAAGAAACTGTACAAGATATTATAATCTCAACAATTCACCAAAAAATTTAAAGACTTGGGAGTGAAAAAGTTTAAATGAAGAAATAAAGCCCAAAAATTGATTATTATTGAATCCCTTTCTTCCCTTTTTATCTACTTATTTTTATTTACCCATTTTTCTCTATAATATCTATTTTAGACTATTAAAAATTTCTTACATAACTTTCAAAGTGATTTACGATGATTTTAGAGTAGTCTGTGTTCTTTTTTGAGTATGTATTGCGTAGGCATGAAAAGATCTAACAGATACACTACTGCAATATGTTGTTCGTTTGAACATTCAGGCTTTATCAATACTTTATATTTATTTCACATCATATACAAATTTAAATATTAAAAATTAACTTTATTTCATATTTACATAAATTTTAACTTTAAAATTTAAATTTATTTCATATCCTACACATATTTAAATAAAAAATTAACTTTATTTTATATTTAATAAATTTTCAATAATTAAAAAAAATTATTTTATATTATAATATTAAAATAATTAATTTATCTAAAAAAAATTAAAATATCACAAATATATACGCGAATCAAAGGAGGCTGCTGATACAGAACAATGTTTTGCCTTCTGCCACGTGTAAGCTATGATCTATTAGCCTTTTTTTATAGTATTTTTTTTTTTTTTGTGGATAACATTATCCATATAATTTAAATATATTTGAAAATATAACGAGAAACAACTGTTAGAAGGAAAATATAAACAATTGAAGGGATTTTAAAGATAAGGATCAAATAATTTATTATTGGGATAATTACCAACATGCCACGCCATTTAGTTTTATTTATGCCTTACCCATCCATTCTTAGTTAATTACGCTATGCACACTCAAAATATTATAAAATCTTACACACACATATTTTAATTTATTTTTATTATAATGAGTAATCATAATTTTTCAATAACCTAACTATAGTTAGATTACAAAAAATCTGAGTCGTTCATCATATTATTTTAAGAATATTTAAATATATTTTGAGTGAAAATCCTAAAACCTTAATGTTTAGGTGGCGGCAAAGGAAGGAGACATCTGCGAATTAATTTTAGAACAAATCAGCGCGTATTGAGAAAGAGAATAATATGTACCATTAAAGATAAAAATATAATTTTAATGATTTACTAATAGAATATTTTTTTTCAAATAAATTTTGATTAAGTTTTAACTCAAGTGTGTGTATGTAATATTTCGTAATGTTTTGATTGTGCATAGCGTAATTAACTAAGAATGGATGGGTAAGACATAAATAAAACTAAATTGTGTGGTATGTAGGTAATTATTCCTTTATTATTTCTTCAGAAACCTGGAAGTAAAATTTTCTTATTAATTCTTCTTAATTTTAGGTGTACTTGACAATTAAAACTTATCTGTAATTATGCATTTATAAGTGTTTATTATGAAATTTTAAAAATAAAAATAAAAATTGAGCAATATCAAATGAGTTCAGCCAAACAACCAGCCTTGATGTTACATTTGGGCTGTTATTGGATTGATTTCGCGTGAGTTAAAGGTGATTCAAAATAAAAAATTCGAGCTTTGCTAGGTTTGATACCGCTCTGAAATTGGAACTGGATGAATTAGAGTTGAGTCAGTTTGAACCGTGCTTGGTTTTGAGCCGATTCAAATTAGGATTTGAGATGTATCATTATGCTAAAAAATGTTTGCATCCAAAAAAATCTAATCTACAGACTTAGGTAGGATAATCTTTAAACATACTGTATTTCTCCATTAAATCATCATGTCAACTTATATTTAAAAAAAAGAGAGAGAAAATTACATCCCAGTTTTAAAAGGCTTCATTTGGTTCAGAATTTTTTTTAGTCCAATATAAATTTTAACTATAAAAATTTATTTTATATTACAACCAATATAAATATGAATATTATAATTAAGTTTATTTCATATCTTATATACTTTTTAATATTAAAATAAAATCTTTGATATTAAACTTAAAAAAAAATTCTTTTATTAAAAAAAAGCTCGAACTAAATGAAGCCTTAAAGAATATATTTATTTAGACAATTTAATTGTTTGGTACGATAAAATATTTAAAAGTCATGTAAAATCAAATGACATTTGGATACGAATAAAAGGAGTGAAGATTGAATTTATTTTTTGTTGTCATTTTTTAATAAAATATTGGGAAATTAAATAAATATCACGAAATAATCTGTTTGGATATACTTGTTCTGCTGCACACCAAACCAAACACATTGCTAGGTAAGCGTTTTGAGGGGCCATGACGAATGGTATCCCAATAGTTGTCCAGTTAGAAATGTGATTCATCTTTTATTACTCTCGATGCTTCCTCAATCGTGTGAAATATGAATGAATACTATTTCATTCGTACAAGTGATCCGCCTTATCCTTGATGAAGAAGTATTATATGAGGACTTCGAGATAATAATTTAAAAATATCATAGATACTTATATGATATTGATATATAATAATGAAATTATTTAGATATAGTATTGAAATAAATGACTCTTGTGATTATAATTTCTATCCACATTTCTTCTAGCCAAGATTTAACATCACCAAAAGTTAAAAAGTTTAATTGAATTATGATGATTATTATAGCACTAGTTAAGTAGCTAATAGATTGTCATAAGTTATGGAAGATTATATTTTGATTTATATTATTATTTTAAAATTTTAAGAATTTAAACTACTATATTTGGTATGAGATTAAATTCATCTAAAATTACTTTAAAAAATATCTAACTAATTTTTTATATTTATTTCATATTATTACTACAAATTTCAAAAATATTATTTTTAACTTTATCAATTTTATTTTACATATAATTTAATAAAAAATTAACTTTATTTTATATTTAGCATAAATTTTGATATTATAAGGAGAAATATATAATAACTCCGAAAAATAATCTCAAATTTTGAATTCAAGCAAGATTTCTATGTGGCATAGTGCCACATAAATAAAATCATATTTTATCCATGTGGCATATTATTATATAAAAATTCTAGTTTAATTCAAAGTTTGAAGCCATTAATAAAACTTTTTATTAAAATAATATTATTTTATATCATACATTTAAAATAACTTTATTTTTCTCTCAACAATAACAACAACAACAATCAAGCTTTAACCAGGTAACGCTCTAGCTTTAGCATAATTTTTTAAAAGATTTATATTATGATTAATTCGATAAATTTTATACTAGCTGTTGACTGTCTAATGTAATCTTCTGTATTTTTTATCTGAAACTTGGGATAATTTTATTTTATTTTTATCTTTAACAGTTAGTTCCTTGTTTTACTTTAATTTTGTGTACTTATTTTAAATTTTAAAATTTATGGGAGAACTATTTAAAAAATTATGAATTAAATTTTAATTATAGATAAACTCTAGCTAGGAACCTATATCACTATTTTACCAAAATAAAAAATAAAAAAAAGTTTGGAATGCGTCAGTGAAGGTGTTAGGATGCTTTGCTTTGCTTTGCTTTGCTAAGCTAATGATGTAGTCTACCTGGCTCCTTGGTGCCCCCAACAGTCAGCCAGTAGACCTACACTTCACTTCTTCTTCTTTTTTTTTTTTATTTCGCCCTCACACTATGGCCCGTAATGGGCTAAAAATCATAACTAAAATTAATTATAGTTAAAATCTTAAATTTATTTTAAAAAAACTTAAAAAATTATTTTATATCTCATCTCACATAAATTTTAACATTAAACAATCACTTTATTTCACATCCAATACAATTTTCAATAAATCAATCAACTTTATTTCATATCCTATACAATTTTTAATATAACAAACTTACTTTATTTCATATCATACATATTTTTCAAAAATGACTAAAAATTTTAACCAAATTTTTCTTTTTTTTCTTATTACCAAACAGAGTATGATTTTTTTTCACTTCATTTAAAAAATTATAGTGATTATATAATTCGAACATGAATCTCTCTTTTTTTTAAACAAATTCTTTCTCCACTGAAATACGAGAACACTACACCTACTCCTGACTTCAAGTATCCGAGCATTGAGAACTTCTCTCAATATCTTGAACTTTTAATTAAACAATCCAACATTAATTTTTTTTTGATATTAACATTAATTATAACTGCATAAACTATTTAATTGGATAATTAAGTAAATTAGTATAAGAAACTAAATTTGTTGTACATGTTTGTAATTTTGAACTGAGTCACATGAGCTTATCAGCTCACTTGTTCACACAAATTTTCTTGTTGTGTACCTTTGTTAGAGATATAATATGCAACTCTCTTTGAGGAAAAAACAACTCAATAGTGTTGCATTTTGTTAATATTTTTGTCAAATTTAATTGTGATACCTTCAAATTTTCACTCCCTTTTATGCCTCCTCCCGTAACACAAGGCAAATGAGACAAAAAAAATCGATAGGAGATAATATCTAAGGCCAAAAGCAAGAGAGAATAAGAGTAGTATTTTGATTAATATGAAATTTTTTTTCGAATTTGTGATTGTTAGAACCTTTTCTAACACCCCTAGTCGAACAGCTCTAGTAAAACAGCTTTCTTCGAATAGCTCTCCTCGAACAGCTCTAGTCAAACAGCTCTTCAAGAAGATATTATCAGATTGTATTATGTCAACTCAATATTTAAGGCAGCATGAGAGTCCGCTGTCTAATTGTCCTTTATAGGAATAGGTGCAAGACATGACAGACTATATCCGCTATGTCCTCTCCTCTCCAAGTTATAAATAAGGGAGAGAAGAAACTCTCTAGGGGCGGGCTGAGCTGCCTCTCCCTCCCTCTCTCTCTCTCTCTCCTTCTCTCTTATACTCATTCTCTTATTTGGTCTTCATTTAGAGACTCTCAAGCTTTGTAAGAAAATGGATTTGATTAGTGAATTTAAATCGCCTAGACAGTATCGTAATTTTTTTCCCGAATACTCGAGTTTTTACGTAAAAATTATTATCTTATTTTATTCTATTTTGACATATATTTTTGCATTAACAGTGATTATAGATGTTGAGTATTTCAACAACTCACACCAAAATAATTAAAATAAATGATAGTTTTCATGAAATAAAATCAGTGATAAAAGGACATGGGGCCTTGAAAAGGATTAGGTTGACCAACTATCCAATCAAAACAAAGTAGTGGACTGCATTACTGATTGCCATAGACATGCTAGCTCCAACAAAAGCCTAAAAGGTGATAGCTTATATTAATTTCAATTTGAGCTTGGAGACAAAAATTTGAGTTTGACTTTTTAAGTCAATGCAAGCTACTAAAATTTTGCTTGCTTAGATTTATAGTTTTGCAAATTTTTATGTTTTCTCAAACCTTATTCCTATTTCAAGATCGATTTAACCTTAAATGTGAAAGAGGCTAGTTCATATAAAAAAGCTATAGAAGTGGTAAAATGCTCTAATAAAGTTGGCTATTCGTGTCATCAGCCTCCCATGTCGATAATAATACCACATCTGTTAATCTTATCACTATAAAAAATTTATAATTTATCATGGGTAATATATCTCTGTTAATATAATAAAATACTCTTGTTAATCTCATTTTAATGAAAGTAAAAATTTTCTGTTAAGTTAATTATTAATTCTTTTCTTATTAAGTAAAATTTGACACTAACAAGGAATTATTTGTCCTTTTGTTATTTATATTTCATAATAAGGAAATCATATCCTTATAAAAATTATTTATTTAAAAAAAATATATGTATATTTAGTAAGAAAAAAACCTCCTTATAATAATTTAAAATAACATCAAAAATAACAATGATAACTCCCATTGTCATTAAATAAATTTTAGCAATAATAATTTCTAATTATTAATAAATAAATTTTAGCAATAAATAATTTCTTATATATATATATACATTTTCATGCATGTTCTCTTTAAAAATTTTACTACCAGTTGTATGCATCATTGTAAGTTTTTGTTAATTTTTTTTATTTTTCTTGCTAAGTTTTTGCAAATTTAATTAGAAATTAAATAATATCAAAATATATTAATATAATAAACTTAAAAGAGCAATTCTTACTTGATAACAAGAACTAAAAAAATATTTCTTAACCAATCACTTCTAATTTTCAAGAGTTAAATGTTGAGGAGTCTGTATCTTTAAGGCTTATTGTTGAATTCTCCCTTTAACATATTTTCGATACAAATTAATCTCCTCCCTAATGTGGTCGCAATATTTGAGTGGGCGTAGCAATGGGGTCACAATTTTTTTAAAAACCATAAATTTAATTCTTGCAGTTACAAAAGTGTTATAGTTTTAGTCTCTCTTTTGAAATTTTACTTTTCTATTGCCTTTTTTTAATATGAAATATGAAGTTTGATAATTTTAGTTTAAATAATTATATATTTTAATGAACCAATATACTTTTTATTCTTATCATTCTTCAATCTCTTTTTTCTTTGCTCTAAAAATTTAAAATTATAAAATATAAATATTATTATTTCAAAATTTTATTTTAAAATACCAAAAAGTTAATGATTAGATATAATCGTATGACATAATAATCAAATATTAATAATTAGTCTTAATTGAGACTAAACGATAATACTTTTATTACCTTGATAATCAAAATTAAAGTTTTTAAAAAGTTGAGACCAGTTTGTGAAGTCTTTCTAACTTCAAGGCCTAAATGCAACTTACCCAAAAAAAAATTTCTAGTTGATGGTTAGGATTCTATTTCATTTTGTGATGTATCATAACCCTAGTATCTCATGACATTGGCTTCTTCTTGTTAAAATAATCAAAGATTTTTCTACTTCTAGCCCAAACTCTTTTTCTCTAATCTCTCCCTTTTCGCGTCACTAAGCTCATTGACTGAGCTCTGAGCTAGTCGACATTACAAGAAAAATACTCTTTTATGAAAAAAATTTTGCAACAAATCAATAAGTTACTGCTTTCGACTATATTTAGTGGCAAAAATAGAAGTCGTCATTAATTTTTCACGTCAACCATTTATTTATATCTTCTGGGAAGGAGTAAGTCTAATAATATCTAAAACTCCACCAGGAGATTTTAGTTACAAATTGAAGACTACTTTTTTATGATATTCATTCTACGAAGATCACATTGTAAAGTATTTAAATTTTTCAAAAAATCATTAAAAAGACCCAATATTATGGTGACCATTATTACAAAAATTGAGTCGATTTTGTGCCCGAATTGATGCAGAATAGGTGATGAGTTAGTTCATTTGAAAAATCTTAGTTGTAAAACTATAGTCATTTAATTATTTGTCAATCAAAGTCAAATGTAACTCAAATTTGGAGGTTAAGACCGCCTAACCAATATCTTCAAAGCTTTCAAGAAATTTTAAAATTGGAGTCTGTTTAATGACGTGATAAATTTATTGACTTGTTAACGATTTATTAAGCTAAATAGACATGAATTGGTCAAATTGGACAATCAACATAAGCCAAACTCTAATTTATATATGAAAAAAATTGTTAGGAAATTCAATTCATAAAATTGAAAAGATAAAGAACAAAAATTATCTAAATTAGACCTAAAGATGAAACAGTGGAAAATAGTGAAACCTATATGAAATTTCATCATCCCATAAACACCTTCACAGCTTGTGATCAACCCTTCCCCTTGCAGCGTCGCAAAAATGAGAGGAGAAAAGAGTGGTGAGTTGCTGTTGCTTCTTCTCTTCATCTCTTCCCCTCCTCTTCTCTCTTGCATTGAGTGGCGGTGATCTACGTTAAGCAGCTACATCCCTCCTCCTCCCTTTTCTTCTCCAGCAATGTCAGTATATGTAATCATCTTGAGATAATTGTTTGATCATGAGTTGCATCATGAAAGTTTGACATTTTTTAAATATGAGAGAAACTTATATTTATAGTCTTTTGCGACCATAAGTGTTAGAACCTTCTCTAACACCTCTTGCCGAACAACAGCTCAACAGCAGCCCCTTGTCGAACAGGAGCTCAACAGCAGCCCCTTGCCGAACAGCAGCTCAACAGCAGCCCCTTGCCGAACAGCAGCTCAAAGAGATATCACAAGATCGTACCCTCCGTACTACTGTGTCAACTCAGCATTTAAGACAGCATGGGAGCCCACTCCCTAATAGTCCTTTGCAGGAGTAGGTGTCAGATGTGGCAGACTAAACCTATTATGTCCCCTCCTCTCCAAGCTATAAATAGAGGAAGGATTGCTCTCTCTAAGGACCCTTGCTTCCTCTCTCTCTCTTGGCCTGAGATGCCCCTCTCTCTCTATCCCTCTTATACTCATTCGGTCTCCATTTAGAGATCAAGCTTTATAAGAGGAGATTTGATTAGTGGATTCAAATTGCCTGGACGGCGTCGGGTTTTTCCCCCGGACACTTGGGTTTTCACGTAAAAATTATCGTCTCATTTCTCTCTGTTGTAGCTCATTTTTTGCATCAACAATAAGTTATTAAAAAAAATTTCATTTTATTTGTATTAATTAGGTATTTTGCAATATGAAATAATTATATTTATATTTGTAAATGATCATTAGTATACCAAATATTTTTATGTTCCACATAAATAAGATTTCATCTTTGCACAATGCGTAAGAATGCATGTTGCAGACTGAAGAATCAATTTTAAAACCATTCACATGAATTTTCTTAATTTATCAAATTATTTTTCTTAACTTTGTATACATTTTATTTATACGGATGTAGTATCTTATAATTCAAATATAAAGGTATTGTTCGCTTTGGCTTTAGGAAACTATATAAATTAAGTACTTTTCAGGATATCACCCATCTCAGTACTACTCTGTCCCAAGCATACTTAACTATGGAGTTTTCTATTATTGGCCTCACGGTTTTGCCTCAAAGATACTGCTAGAGTTTCCTATCATTAGCCTTATGGTTTTGGCCCAAAAGACGCTTCATTATTTGAGATCATGTTATCTACTTATAAAGTTCAAAATCTTTCCTCTTTTCGATACGGAACAATTCATTCAAATACCTCTCTCACCACTATTTATCAGTTTAAAAGCCTGTCAGGAGCTGCACATTGTCTCAGTAATTTTTTTCTCTTAGTACATCACTCAGCAATCACTCCTCACCCTCTTCGATCACGGGAGTCACAACGGAATTGTTTTGATTAAAAAGAGCCTAAAAATAATATTCTAGGGCTAATATAATTAGAAGCTAAAGCTCACTTTGGATATAATTTGGAGTTAATCTTGAGAGAGAACTTGGAGAGAGAGAGAGAGAGAGAGAGAGAGAAGAGCCTATTAATGGGTCGAACCCGAATCCGACCCGACCCGAATAACCTTAACCCGAACCCAATCCATTTATTAAATGGGTTAAAATTCATGACCAGAATCTGACCCGATTAATAATGGGTCGGGTTGGCAAGTCGACCCGATCCGTTTATAGAGTATTTTTTGATAAATGCCCAACTCGAACCCTACCCGACTCGATTATGCCTAACCTGAATCCGATCCGTTTAATAAATGAGTCAAAATTTATAACCTATACTCAAAATTTACAGATCAAATTCGAGTTGAATCATATATTGCCACCCCTACTATTAATGCAAAGATATGTGGTAGCATCATCAATCAATAGCTGGGGAAGGGACAGAGAGGATAGAGATCCAGCTTTTCAAGTATCTAGTTGGCATCAAGCAACCACATAATTGCGTCAGTACCCCCTTTATATTTACTTTAGAATATTGTGCGTAACACTCCTAAATTTTTATAAATTACACTTTAGAACTTTAATTTTTAAAATATTGCATATCTATTCACCTTTTTAATCTACATAAACACAATAACAGAAACCATTTTATTGCGTTTCTATAAATTTGGAGCCTCACAATCCGTTTGTCAAAGAGCTTCACCATAACATACGTCTGTTTGTTTGTAAAATTTAATTTTAATATAATTAAAATTATACTTAAATTAAAAAAAAAAAATTATTAAAAATTATTAAATAGAGATTTTCTATAAATTATGTGTGTTGTAATATACAATAAAAATAACAACAACCAAACCTTAATCCCACTATGTGGAGTCTGCTACATGAATCCTTTGTTTCTATTACTTTTTATCAGTTCCTAAATCCTTATCTAAGTTTAAGTAACTAAGATCACTCCTTATAGTTTTTTGCCATGTCTTTTTTGGTCTTCCTCTTCCTCTTTGTACATGGGCAAAATCCAACAACTCAATTTTTCTAATTGGAGCTTCAATCGGCCTACGATTTAGATGTCCAAATCATCTAAGCTGACTTTCTCTAAGTTTATCCTCAATTGGTGCAACACCAACTTTCTTTCGGATATACTCATTTCTCATTCTATCCTTTCGTGTATATCCACACATCCACCTTAACAATCTCATTTCTGCAATATTTATTTTATTTGTATGTTTCATCTTTGCAGGCCAGCATTCAGTACCATATATCATTGCTGGTCTTACTACAGTTTTATAAAATTTATCCTTGATTCTGGATGAAATTTTTAAAATTAATAAAGTTAATTTTAAACTGATTAAAGTTAAGTTACTTAAAAATTTTGAATTCAAACGATTTTATACTATGTTAAGCTACTAATTATGTTATGCTAGACTGTTTAACTTTAAGCAACTTACTTAAGATTAAGAATCTAACTATTTTGTTATGAATTTGATACCTATAAAAATAATATGAATATTATATTGAATTAATAAAAATAAAATAAACAAATTAATAACTCACTAAGGCCGGCAAGCATATATAATTTCCTTCCAAAATTACAATTTTTTTATTACTTTGTCAACTAATTTATATTATTTTGACTTTCTAGAAACTACTTGAGGCCCACTCCCACAGTTTTCAGCTATGGGAAATCACAAACCATAAGCTCTTCCGATTGTCGTCCGTTGACATTGATCGATCATTATTTTACAGATATCTGATCGAAGTTCCCACTACTGTAATTCAGCTACCGCCAACTATAATACGTTAGCAGGATTGGTCGATCACTCCCACTATGATCGGTGGTAGTCAGCGCAGTCGCCATCGTAGATATTTGAATTGGTTAACTGCGAATTAGTCATAAGTAAATTTTTAAAAAAATTAATATTTAAATATATTTTTTTTTAAAATAAAATATATGTAAAACCCCCCAAGAAGGCAAAAAAAAAAAAAAAAATGCTGAGGAGCGGAGTCTCCGTGGTTCCAGCCTTTTGCTCTCCACGTCCCTCCACCGATGCCTTTCCCTCACACAAAAAAGCCGCTCCCTCTTCTTCCCCTTCACCTCTCGTAGCTTAATTGCTCACTGCCCTTTCTCTTTCTAGCTCTAGGTGCTCATGCTTTTATTGTGCCCCAGTTCCACCCCATTTTCTCTCCCCATTTTCTCTTTCTCTCTCTCGCTCTCTACGCATCTTTGCTCCTTGATGAACTAACTCGAATCGAGTTAGATAGTCGTTTCGTTTCTCGAAGTAATTATGCGATAAAAAATTCGGGGCATGTTTTCATAGAAGTTTCGATTGTAAAATAGAAAGCTTCCACGATAAGAAAATGCAATGTTAGGATTAGGATTCAATCTCAATTCTGATGTTTCGGTAAATTAGTTTAGCTTCAGCATCTTAAATGAATTGAAGCCGAATAGATCATCCTCAATCAAACAAGCCCTTCACTTACAACGCGAGATGACAATTTACGTTAGGATTTGATTCAACCCTAACTTTGATCCATTTATTTACCCGACTCTATGCTGGTACAAATTAAAGTACTCATTTACATCGATCTAAAGAAAAATATTTCTAATTTTTTTTTGCTCATTTTTATTAATCACGTGAATGAATATATACTAATGTGACATCTAGTAAAGAGAGAAAATGGGGTTATGATGTCGTATAGAAAACAAATTCATGCCTCGCGACGTCAATGTGATGGCATCTTATCATCCTTGAAACGTATACGAATACAACTCAGCTACTGCTTCACATCTGATCAATTCTCACAAAACTCATTGCAAAAATGGAAAAAAAAAATGAATCCCACAAGATCTAAGATGTAAGATGATGTGCAAATTAAGAAATGCAGTGTATGAAAAAAAAGAAAAAAAAAATCAACATGCAAACTTACATTTTAAATAAATAAATGTTGGTTCCTTCGTTTTAAAAAATTCTTCAATTTTATTACTTCATTTTAGAGATTGTTGACAATAAGATCCTTAAGTTTGAGGAAATATCACAATTTTTCAACAATTGAACGATTAAACATTTTAAATTCTTTATCATTTAGCCAAATTAATAATTGTAAATTATTTCTTTTAACCTGATTAAGGGTGTTAATATGGATAGAAGATCGAAAATCGATCAAAAATCTAATCGATTTTAAATCGAATCGAAATCGAGTCGATCTAAATGAGTCGACTAACGAGCTAAAAGTTCAGCTCGGTAATAATTTCGAGCCGATTTTGAGCCGGGGTAGGCTCGGCTCGATCCAGCTCGAAATCGGCTCGAATTAAAATATATTTTATATTATAATACGTATATATAATATATGTATATAATATATATATGTTATTTATAATATATATGTATATATATATATATTATAAACTGAGTCAATCTTGAGTCGGATCGAGTCGAGCTTACCTGGCATGAGATTGACTCAAAAAAAAAGAGATTTGATTCATTTTCGAGCCGGAATCGGCTCGAAGTCAATTGAAATTGACTCGAGCCGGCTCGAAGTCGAACTCAATCGAGCTCGAATCGATTTCGAGTCGATCGAAATATAATCAATCCGATTTCGAGCTGGTATTGGCGGCCCTAAACCAGATAGGGACATAGTATACACAATGAAAGACAATATTAAATGACTTAAAATATATTTTATTTTAATTTCAGGCATTAAATTAATGAGAAATTATTGGATTCTTATATGACAACAGCTTAGATTTTCAACTGTTTATCAAATTGCACCATGCAAGCGTACGAGTTTTACATATAAATATTTAAAATGATATTTATCAAAAAAAAATTAATATTAAGAAAAAAAATTTATGCAAATATAAAAATATCTGTACTAAGTAGAAAAAATAAATAGCATTATTGGCTATGCACTTCTCGTGCACCTGTGTGATACACGTTGATAGATGGGTGAACGGTTGGACAGTTAACACGAGATAACCAATAATTTTTCCCAAACTTTGCAGTTTCAATTTTCAGTCCCTTTTTAATTACAATTTGGTCCCTCTTGTTAGAAACTCTTACGCTCTCCCCCTCCCTTGCTCTGAGTTCGGCGGACGAATTCACAGACTCACAGTTGTCTTCACGGGAGGAAAGGGAAGACCTTTGACTTCCATTCCCCTATAAAATCCACTCCACTTCTCACTCATCTTACTCTCTCTCTCTCTCTCTCTCTCTCTCTCTCTCTCTCTCGATCTCTGTCGACAACCGATCCATCGCCATGGAAGCAGCTCACGAAGAACCCATGGGTTCTTACACCACCAGCAGCACCTGCGATAGCCCATCGCCCGTCGTTCTAAAGCGCCGGCGCACCATTCGCCACCGCGCCGTAGCCGTCGCATCGCCAGCTTCCTCCGTGGAGCTCTCGGGGATGACTGAGGATGAGGACGACGACCTGGCAGCCAACTGCCTCATCCTTCTCGCCCAAGGCCGAGATTTGGAGGCAGCCAGCGAGTTTTATGAGTGTAAGACCTGCAGCAAGTGCTTCCCCTCCTTCCAAGCCCTCGGCGGCCACCGCGCCAGCCATAAGAAGCCCAAGCAGGCGTCGCAGTGGCAGCCGTCCCTGCCGTCTTCGTACCTCGGCCATGGAGGAGGAGGCGGCGGCGGAAAGCAGAGGATTCATGGGTGCTCTGTATGCGGATTGGAATTCCCCTCCGGCCAGGCGCTCGGCGGTCACATGAGGCGCCACCGGCCGGCGATCCTGCCAGAGGTCTCCGGCAAGAAGAAGGAGAAGAAGAAGAAGAAGAAGAACGTTCTGTCCCTCGACCTCAACCTTCCCGCTCCCTCCGACGATGTCCATCCTTTCGCCCTGGCAGGGCTGCCCCTCTCCTTCTCTTCGGCACCGCCACCGCCGCCGCCGCCGCCGCTCGTGGGTTGCCACTACTAGGAGTCTAGGAATCAAATCCGCCATGAATTGTAGAAAAAAAAAATTCTTTTGATTCTTTTCACCCTGAATCAATTGCTTGTTTGATTGGTGTTCCTTTGCCCTTTTTCACAGATCCTGTGAATCCAAACAGGTTGCATGGTTTATTCGCAATTCGAGTCGACCCGAATTTAATCTATTTACAATTTATCAAATAAATCGTCACAAGTTTAGCACCAAAAATCAATTTGTACCGATTTACAAATTTACGTGATTCAATAAATTTAGTCTACATTTATGATCTCTACTTTTATCAATAGTTCACCGCCAAATTTGGTTTAGCATAAATGAAATAAAGATGAAAAAATAAGTAATCTAGTGATCATTCAAACTTTATATAATTCTTTAAAACACACGGACTTCACAAAATTCTCGAGATACTCGCTAGAATGCTAACCTGGCTACATCCCTAAAATGTTTCCATTACTTATTTTACTAGAATACAGACAATTTATTTAACAGTTTTGTGTTAAAAATCAAATCATCTGGTCAATTAGAGCAGTAGAAGATTTATAACTTAGCAGTGCTTTGATCAGGCACAGTGACTCTACTTCTGAAATTGTCTTTATGATTTCTTGATATAATAAAAAAATACTACTAACTGTACTACAAATATAGCCACACTAATATTGAGCGACTAAATTTGTAAAAAAAGATACGCTCGTTCTCAGTAATTTTTACAGCAATCGAAAAAAGTAAATTATTAATGATTAAAGTACGTATTCATCAAGAGTAATTCGTGATTCCACGGGTGATTCCGCTTGTCTGATCAATTCAAGCACCAGTCGAAGTCAACTCGATTATTATCGACTCGAACAGAATCTAATGTGTTGAATCAGTACTTTGGCACTGTAACCAAGGGAAGGGAGTGCTGCAAGACTTTCTCTCTCTATCTCTTACTTTGATTCTCTCTCTATCTCTAGGGGGGTTGATCTCCACGGCCAGGGAAAAAGAGTGTGGATTAGGTTGATCCTCTCACGAGCTGGCTAGTTCTTGTTAGTGAGAGAGAAGTATAACTCTTTAAAATAAATGCCAAAAGAATAAGAAGCGCACAACTGCTCATCTAACCGTCACCCACCTGTGCTCTCTCCCTGTCACTCATATCTCCAGTGCCAAGTTGCCAACCCCACACCTTACACCTACTCTCACTCTCTCCCTCTCTATCTCTACTCTCTCTCTCTCTCTCTATCTCTACTTTCTCTCTCTATCTCTACCCAGAAGATTCATGAAGGTAGGGCCGTAAATGAGCTGAATGCTCTTGGTTCGATAAGAGCCAGTTTATATTTAGTTTGGCAGTATCTGCAAATTAATAAGCTTGAACGTGATTTCAAAAACGCGATTGGTAAAATGAGCGAGTTTGAACATACTACTAATCATTCATTAATATTCGTGAACTGCTAGTGTGAAGTTCACGGTCATGCTCGGTCATGAGGTTCGATATGATATTTTTATAGTTATTTTAATATATCTTATTTATTAATTTAATTTTTTTTTATAAATTACGATGATGAGCATGTCGTGAACATATTAATATCCTTAATATATAAGGGCTTGTCTCTAGCTAGAATTTGTGTTCTTGAACTCAGTCATATGCGAGCTTGTTAAATTGTGAACACATTAGCAAGCTCATTTGTGAGCCATACAAATCAAACTCAAACATGTTTTTATATTCGCAAATCAAGCTTGAAAAAACCCAAGCATGGTATTAGTAAATAAACATAAACTTGAACAGACTACTACTTTGCTTGGCTCTATTCATTTTTAGCCGTACATGAAGGTTAGCATGAAAGATTCTACACGATACAACAAAAATATATTAATAATCAGTCATAAAAATACGAGAAAATATGACGCAAATCAATAAATAAAATATATGAAAACAGAATACTAACTCAGGATCAAAATTGTACTAGTTTAAAAAGCAATAATAATAATAATAAATATATTTTTTTAATCATTCTACACAAATTTTAATATGAAAAAATATTATTTTACTTCACATACTCAATAATTTTTAATAAAAATATCAACTTTATTTCACATTTCAGACTAAAATGCTCGCCAAACAAGGTAAGACTTACGTGAAAAATCCTAAATTGGAGAAAACCACGACTGCACTGGGAGCCTCCAAGATGTGATTAAGAGAGATCACATTTAGTTCTCTTTAACCCAAAGTCGGTCTCGGATGAGAATCTTATCATCTCAAACCTACAAGAGATATTTAAAAAGCCATTCATAATAACTCAGCCTTTGAAAATAAGGTGTATGAATTACACTAACATCAAAGTCCGGTCAGCCAATCAGTCAGTCTGTTCACCGTCCAAGTAGTTTTGTAATCTGCTCCTTGAGATTGTGTTCCACGCAGCCATTCTTACAACGGGTTGCCTGATTCATTGTATTGTTTGTTTCTTTTAACGAATATCTCGATTCATGCACTCGAGTTCTTCAATACATTCAAAAAAATACGGCCACACAACTTTGTTATGAAGTTCGAATGAATATAGGATTTAACAGATCGAAACAGATTAAATCGTAAATTTTTCTTAGATGAGACTGCTGTGTGGGGGGTCAATTGGGACTTGGAATAATTTTTCGGTTTGGCGCCCAAATGGTTTGGCGACGAACATCTGGGTGCCACGTATGTGTGGGTCGTGCACATATAGCGCCCCGTTGTTCAGCACTCTAACTAGAACTATTCAGACACTAACGAGTTCAGAACCATTTCTTTCAACTGTACGTATTTGATTTGCATTCAGAGTATGTTAAACTTCAATTTGAGGTTTGATTACTTTAATTTTTATGCAAGTTTAATTACCTTAAAAAAATTTCGAGGTAGATACTCAGGTCTACAAAAATAAAAATATATTATCTAGGTCTCGATCTTGCCCAAAAATCATTTCATACGAGTCTTTTTTCACAAATTCAGAGAAATTGCTATTTAAAAAAATTAAGAAAATATAAATATATTTAATTATTTTTAATTATTAAACCTTTTTCTTCATCACTACAAGAATAGCGGGCATCAATAATCATTGGACGTGAATTAGTGACCCAAGTAAGACCTAAAAATCATGCAATCGCAATTCCTATTTTGATGAGATTAATAGTAGTCGTGTTATGTCAGTCGCTAAATTCTAGCAGAAGAGCACTCACTTTACATTAGTGATAGCAATTCGATCGCTAGTATTGAAAATCAGTTACTAAAGTAGCGAACGAAATGTTAGTCTAAACGGTCAAAGTTGTAGTAATATTTATCTCGGGAGTCCAGCCCCCTCCCTTCTTCTTTATTGTTTCTTCTCTCTGGAATAAATTTAAAACGCTCTGTTATCGACACGGCCGTTCGCCCCCATCGTTCTTTTAGTGTTCTCTATTTTTCAGTCTACAATAGTAATTTTTAATATTTAATAAATATTTTTTAATTTTTAAAAATAATAAATTAGTTGCCAGAGTTAATAGAATTTATCAAAAATAACCAGCAAAAAAAATTTTTTGATAGCAGAGAAACTCAAATAATATATTTTTATTTTAACAGACCTATGTGATATTGATGGTCTATTTGAGGAGTCTAATTGAAATTTTCCCCAAAAATCTATCCTGGTAATTGATGTGCATGTCGCATGTGTTATATTGAATAGTATTTGAATGTGTGTATTAAATGAGTTTTTTTATGTGATATTATAAAAGAATTTATATTTATCACCTCCAAAAATTTATTATTTTCAATTGATATACCAAAATTTATTATTTTCATACAGCACCCTTAACTAACTTTAAAAAGAAGACGCAGCCTGTAAATTTACTCAAAATGAGAGGTGCTGCTTGAAAATAATAATTTTTTGAAAATAATAGATGAAAAATTTTCTATTATAAAATGCATTATATTGAATAATGTATTATCATGTTCACATAACTGTACAGAATGCTACGTACCCAAAAGAAGACCTACATGAAATCCACACTTTTTTGAAAATTCTTTGTAAAATGCTTGCAATTAATACTTTTAATGATCTTTTTAGAAATGAATACAATTTACTTAAACATTAAAGTTAATTTAGCTTAAAAAAATTAGTTGGGTCTTTTTTTTCTTCCTACATTGTAGAAAAAAAAAAGAGAAAAAGAGAAAAAAAATAGTACGTATTAATTAATTAAGAAAATACACTTTTGATAATCAATCAATAAATTAACTAATTATGATATAAAAAAGTTGGAATAATTACATACAAAATACTAAAATCTAATAAAATTACATATTTTATATAATATTTTGAAAAAATTATAAAATAATCCTGTAATAGTGGCTTACATATCATTAGATTGAGTTTTAAGTGAACTATATGTATAATTAATTTATGAAAATTAAACTTTAGAGTTTTGTATTTATGTTCTAAGATTTAGAGTTTAAGATTTACGTTATAGTTATAATTTTAAGATTCACAATTTAGAGTATAATGAAATGATATTAAAAAATAATATAAAATTTAAAATTTATAATAAATAAGATGCGGTATACATAATTGCTTTTATAAAGTTTAATTTATTGAATTATTTAATGAATTAATACATAATTCAATAGAAAATTTAGTAAAGTAAAGTATTAAATTGTAGTTGATTACAACATAAATATAGATGTCAAAATTAGGAAATTATAATTCAATGCTATTTTATGAGAAATTATTTGGAAAGTGATGCATATAGATATCAAAATTAGGGCGGTTGACAATCCGATTTCGAGCAGAGTTAGTTTTGGATCAAAAACAAATTAATAACTCGAGATTGAATCATTAATCAAGTCGACTTGATTTTTAGCCAGTTCGAGTCAAACATAATACAGCTTAACCTAGCTCGAATTCGATTCAAGCCATCTAAAAAATTCATGGATTAGCCAATTTGTTTTATATATTTAGATAATTATTTTAATAAAATAAAATTAATCTTGAACTCTTGATTAAGATTTAAGGCTAAATGTAGTAAAAAAAATTAAAATTAAATAACAAATGCAATGAAATAATTTGATAAACTCAAAAATACATTTAGATTATAATGTAGATTTGTTAAAAACAATTAAAAAATAGTTAAATCCACAGCGTCGATTTGAAAACAGTTAAAAAAACACAACCTTCAGCAAGATTATGTTTGAATATAAATAACCCACTTTTAGGGCTTATTTAGTTCGAGGGTTAAATTTTAGATTAAAAAAAATATTTTATCTTATAAATTTAATAAATAATAATAATTTAATATTAAAAAAGTGTGTAAATATGAAATAAAGTTAATTTTAATATTCATATTTATGTTGGATATAAAATAAATTTGATTTTTAGACCTCGTTTAGTTCGATGCGAGTTTTTTGCTCAACATAAATTTTAACTATAAAAATCAATTTTATTTCATATTCAATACAAATATGAATATTAAAATTGAAAGTATTTGATATTTTATATATTTTTTAATAGTTAAATTGATTTTTCTCTCATTAAATTTTAAAAAAAAATAATTTTTTTATGTCTAAAAAAAAGTTAGAATTAAACGAGGCCTTAAGCCCAATAAATTAGATAAAACCAATGGATAGATTATTTAAGGCCCAATAATGTGTTCGGCCCAATTAACTGAAGTCAGGCTTGGGAACCTGAGCCCAATATATGGAAGAGATTATCCGGACCCAATAATTATTAATGATGTGTTTGCAACATGAATGTATCATTAGAAATCGAGCATGTTGGTGTTCTTCTAGCTCAGTGGAGAAGTAGTTTATCTGAATATCAAAGAGTTTTAGGTTTAAATAATATTAATATAATTTTTAAGCAGAGCGAGAAAATTTTAGTACTAGAAACATCGAAATATATGTGTAATAGAAGTAAATTTAAGACAATGTGAAATGCACGTACAAAAAGAGAAGGACTTGAGGAGGTTGGGAGGCAGAAGACCGAAATCACAATTTATGCTCTTACGAGAAAATAGAGAGAAAGAGAGCAAGGGACGTGACTAGAAAAATACATAATAATTTTGTGGTTCATAGAGATTCTTCTACTATCGTAGGTCAAGTCAAGTTGAAAACAAAAATCAAAAGAGTTGTGTTGGTTGATGGTTGGCTTCATATCGGAGAGTTAGGTTTTGGTTGCATGAGAGAAGATCTTCTGTTTGTTGGCATGTGAGAAGATCGCAGTGATGATAAAGAGATTATACGTAATTGATATATTGTTAGAACATGCATCTGTAAGGCCATAAAATATGCCATGTATCATTAATGTTGTCAAAATCAGACCGGACCGGACCGGCCGGTTCGACCGGTCGGACCGTGAACCGGTCTCTAGTCCGGTCTGGTTCTATGTTAAAAACGAAGAATGATTGAACCGGTTTAGATTGGATTGAATCGGTTTAAACTGGATTCAACCGATTTAAACCGGATTAAATCGGTCAAACCGGGTGAGCAAGAACAAAAAAAAATTTAGATAAATTTTAGATAAAAAAAAATTTAGACAAAAAATTTTATGTAAGCAAGTTAAACCGGTTTATATTTTATTTTTTTAGTTAATGTTTGTAAGCAAGTTAATAAATTTTAGATAAAAATTTATGTTTATGAAAAAAAAAATTTAAGGGCAACTAAACTTTTTTTATTTAAATATGAATTTACATTAATTAGTTTCATATTGAATATATGTAATATATATTATTTAATTTTTGTTTGTCTATTTAGAAATTATATATATATATATATATGTTCATCAATTTTTATTAGTAATACTGAATAATAAATTTTTATTGATCATATTGGATATTAATTATTTAATTATATTTATGTAATAAATAATTTATATTATATATATTTTATATTTTTATTAAATGTGTGTATAATTATATCATTATGTTATATTAATATCAGTAATTGGACCGACAGGTTAGACCGGTTCAACCGGTCCGACCATGAACCAATTGTTGTTTTGGTTTGATTACCGATTTGATTTTTACAACATTGTGTTTCATACGATCTGCTCATATTTGTTGAAGGTCAGTAGTGATTTAATATTGCTTGATTGAAGAAAAGGGTGATGATGATTATTGGATGAATTGCGCTTGAATATGTATATGCTCAATTATTTTGGGCAGGCTCGAATCACATTTTGAGTGGGCAAAGCTGAACTCGAAATCGATTTCGATCTAAAAATTTTAGCTTATAATTTGATTCACAAATTTCAAATTGATTTTAAGTTGGTTCAAGATATAAGTCATCAATTGCAAGAGGAGTTAAGGTTACCAATTTTTTTACTAGCATAGTTTTTTTTTTATTATTATTATATTATTTACTGGACCTAGTTGAAATAACTGTAAAAAGAAATGTGGGCCTAAATGAAATGGTCCCTTGACTTGAGTGACCTATAAGTAATCTACCCAGCAGGAATTTTTTTATTTTTTTTATTCAAATTAAATGCTCTTAAAAGGCTTTATCGGCACCACGTTATGCTCAGTACCACTAAAAGCAGAACAGCCCCGCAATCAGCACCACGTTGAGTAGGATGAGATATAAAAAATTATTTTATTTTTTAAAAAT